>JAJOOO010003282.1:0-33360 GCA_029582685.1 Solanum piurae
TTTAAAAAAAAAAAAAAAAAAAAAAAAAAACCCTAACCCTAATCCCTAAATCCTAAACCCTAAACTCTAAGCCCTAAACCTTTACCCTAAGCCTTAAATCCTAAATCCTAAACTATAAACCCTAAATCCTAAATACTAAATCCTAAACCCTAAACCTTAAATCCTAAACCCTAAATCCTAAACCTTAAACCCTAAAACCTAAACCATACACCCTAAAACTTAAACCCTAAACCCTAAACCTTAAACCCTAAACCCTAAACCCTAAACACTAGACATTAAACCCTAAACCCTAAACCTTAAGCACTAAACCCTAAACCCAATACCTAAACCCTAACCCTATACCCTAAACCCTAACCCCAAACCCTAAACCCTAACCCCATAAACCTAAACCTTAAACCTTGAACCCTAAATCCGAAACTCTAAACCTTAAAACCTAAACCCTAAACCTTAAATTCTAAACTATAAACCATAAACCCCTAACCCTAAACCCTAAAATCTAAACCCTAAACCCTAACCCTAAACCCTAAACCCTAAACCCTAAATCCTAAATCCTATATCCTAAATCCTAAATCCTAAACCCTAAACCCTCAATCCTTAAACTCTAAACCCTAAACCCTAAACACTAAATCCTAACCCCTAAAGCCTATACCCTAAACATACAACTCAAAACCCTAAATGCTAAACCTAAAAACCAATAAGCAAAAGGTTGAGGAACACATACATTGGAAGCTCAACTCAGACAACTTCTCTTTCTGGTCGGACAATTGGCTTGGTGTTGGACATCTTGCTCAGTTCTCCACTGGTAGTAATAGATTCAACAATATCACTGTGGCAGAATTTTGGGTCGAGGGACAATGGAACTTGAACATGCTCATTCAATAAACTCCTAACAACTATCTAGCCGACATCTTATCCACAAAACTCCATGTCCAGAAGGATCTCCCAGACCAAGCCATTTGGAAACTTAACACTGATGGAAAATTCACCTGTTCATCTGCTTGGAATGAGATCAGGGAGAAAAGGACCAAGAACAAGTTCAATACATTCATTTGGCACAAGAGTATCCCTTTTAAAACTTCCTTTCCTTTATGGAGAACTTTACATGGTAAACTTCCTACTAACGAAAAACTGATCAACTTTGGCAATGAGCCAGTAAATTGTTTTTGTTGTTGTAACAGGCCAGGTTTGGATACCATAGAACACACATTCAACAATGGACAGTTTGCTACCTACATGTGGAAGAGCTTTGCTGCAGCTGCTGGAATCAACACAGATCACAACTCTCTAACTCAACTCATCAAGCAATGGTGGTTGACCAAACACAACAATACAGCACACGGGCTGTTATTACAAGCTACGCCAATATTCATTTGTTGGAATCTTTGGAAGAATAGATGTGCTAGCAAATATGGAGACAAGTTGTCCAATGTTAGTAGAGTCAAATACGCAATCTACAAGGACAATTACAAACTCATGAAGACCACTTTTCCTCAAATCAAATGTCCTTCAAACTGGATGGAATTATTTCAACTGGGGGAAAACTGTACTCATGAGACCAAAGTGACTCCTGTTAATTGGTTAAAACCTTCAGATCAGTGGGTCAAAATCAACATGGACGGCAGTGCATTAAGCAATCCTAGAAGAATTGGAGCTGGAGGTATCCTAAGGGATCAAGCTGGAGAAATGATACTAGCCTTTGCCACTCCTTTGGGGGAAGGCACTAACAACCAAGCTGAAATAGGAGCAGCCATATTTGGTATGACTTGGGTGCTTCAACTAGGCTACAAGAGTGTCATTTTGGAGGTGGACTCGCAACTACTGGTGGACTGGACCATGCTTAAAGCTAAACCTCCATGGAGCATCAACACACAGCTACAACAGCTTCAAGAGCTCATCAGACATACCCAATTTTTTAGATGCAAACATACCTTTCGAGAAGCCAATTTTGTTGCCGATTCCTTATCAAAACAAAGTCACAAGATCACAAATCCTCAAATATATTGCAACAGTCAACAACTACCAAAGGAAGCAAGAGCCTATTACCAACTAGACATACTCGAGATGCCAAGTTTTAGGAGAAGGAAAATTAAGAGGATCAAGGAACCTCCCTGAGTTAGGTACTAAACTTTTCAACCTAGCTATGGTCTAAAATTATAGCTATTTTGAATAGTATAGATTTTATTTTTGTGTTGTAAGAGGAGAGTCTCCCTTATTTACAATTCCTAGATTCTATGTATCGAGAGGAGTCCCCTCATAGGTGCTTAGTGTCTTGGTTTATATTTTTTGTAAGGGGATGTGTTGACTAACCTTTAGGTAGGTCGACTACTGAACCACCATAGGATCGGACGTTAGGTTTATGTCCCCCTCCTTGTAATTTTGCTTTATTTATTTATGCTTAGCCTGAGGGTGTTGCTAAGCCCCTGACCCCTTCATGGGTGATTAAAATAAAAAAATATAAAAAACCTCTAAACCTAAACACTAATCCCTAAAGCCTTAACCCTAAACCCTAAATCCTAACTTCTAAACCCTAAACCCTTAATCTTGAACCCTAAACCATAACCCAAAATCCTAAATCCAAACTCTAAACCCTAAACCCTAAACATTAAACCCTAAATCCTAAACTCTAAAACCTAAACCCTAAAGCCTAAATCCTAAACCCTAAACCCTAAACAGTTTACCCTAAACCCTAATCCCTAAATCCTAAACAGTAAACCCTTAACCCTAAACCTATAACCCAAAACCCTAAACCGTAAAACCCAAACCTTTTCCCTATACCCCAAAACCTAACCATAAACCATAAACCATAAACCCTAAACTCTAATCTTAAACACTAAACTCAAAACCTAGAACTCAAAACCCTAAATGCTAAACCCTAAACCCTAATCCAAAACTCTAAACATGGAACCCTAATTCCTACACCCTAAACCCAAAACCCAAAACCCTTAACCCTAAAACCTAAACCCTAAAAAATAAATCCTAATATGTAAACGTTAAGCCCTAAACTCTAAACCCTAAATCCAAACTCTAAACCTTATCCCCTAAACCCTAAAACCTAACCCTAAATTCTATAACTTAAACCTAAACCTAAACCCTAAACCCTAAATCCTAAACCTTAAAACCTAATCCGTAAACCCTAAACCCCCTCCCTATTTCCTAATTTTTTTCTCTCTCTACGCTAAACACTCCCATTTTTCTGCACAAAGGGCTACAACCCTAACGACTAGTAACACAGCCGGAATGGCGCGGAGCCGCCGGTGGCCTTCCTCAGGCCGCCGAACTAGTCCCAAGAGGAGTGCCTGGATCATAAGAACAAAACCCATTAAGAATCACCCTCTAATTCATACAACAGCTCAGTGAATTCGCAAAATTTTGAGGCGATGAACAGTGCGATTTCTGAGAGGGAAATAATTAGATGGAGCTCGAAAAATTATGTCCCCAGATGGCATTAGGTTGATTCAAGGAAAGATGTTTAGTGGGAATGAATCTCCTAATCAAGAGCTACAACACACTAAAAAATCGAGTGATTCTATCCTGCCAATTGCGAGATATGTTGAGGCGAATTCTGGGAAAATTGCCGTTGAATCTCCCAAATTGCGCCTTCAAATTCGAGCAACTTCCACGCAAATTCGAAGGGAAGTGGTTACTAGGGATTACTCGCCTAATGAAGAGGTACATCTCACTGCAATCTCAAGTCATTTGGACGGTTAAATCGTCGGCGATGAAGTTTCTGGTGGTGAAACAATCACAAACACAAAAAACGACGGGGAGGCAACTAGAGGAAGCTATTCTAATTATAGGGAAGTTCATCTTACTAATATATCCATTAATCTAGCCCATGAAAAGGTCCAAGAGGGAATTCTGATAACTTTGGTTAACTCCAGCCAGCCGGAAATTGCAGAACAACCTCAAAGGCATGAAGCTAACTCACAGGGGTCCTTTTCTGATAATTATGCAAATTCGAATGGCCAAAAATAGGCTCAACATAGAATTGACGATCGAGGCAATGAGGTTCAATCTAGAGAAAAGGATCAAAGAGCCAAACAAGCTCAAAATGATCACCAAGTTAATGATCTACTAAAATTATGGAGGTGGTTAATGTGGAGAGTTCATCTCAATTCTCCTTTGGAGTTAAGGCTGGTGATATAGGGCCAACCATTGGGATACAAAATGATCCAGGTAAAGGAACTAACTCCAACAATTCTATTGCTACTGACCAAATGCAGGTACAACAAACAACTAGCAACAAATCACAATGCTGGAATTCTGAGTGATAGTGAAACCCAATTGCAAATGAATGCAAAGGGACGGAAGGCTGGTCAATTAATTGAGCAGGAACAGGGGCTGAAAGACAATAATTCCCATCAGCAAACTAACCAAGATCAGGACAAGGAGAATGCAAAACTGGTACTAAAACAACAAACAAAACGTGGGGAGAAGTATGAGCCTAATAGTTACCCCAATGCCTTCCCTAATTAAATTTCATCCAACTTTGAAAAACATATTCCTCAAATCCAAAAAAGTCAGCAAACCAGTACCTAAGATCGATTCAATGGTGAAACCAACCTTACCAACATTGAAAATACCTAAAAAGATCAAAGCATTGAACCTGCTCCTTACACAGTGATTCAAACTCTGGCCGTAAGACTTAGGCAAAACCATGATAAATGTGATGTTCCCATTGATCTGGTGCCTCCTAAGCACACCTCCAAGCAAGGTTTACCTGTTGTCATTTATGATATGGATGACTTCATGACAAAATTAACTGTGGATTGCAAATATACCTTGGTAGGTAAATCCAGTAGTACCATGCCTAAAGTGAAACTCATTCGAAAAAGTTTCATCATGCAAACTCAACTGAATGAAGGGGCCAATATTGCTCACTATAATGCTAGACATGTCTTTATTGATTTAGACAATGAACTAGGCTACAACACAGTGTGGACACATCAAAGAATGAACATTGAGGGCAAACTTATGAGAATACAGGCCTGGACCCCTAACTTTTGACCTGATGAGGAAACTCCTATTGTCCCTATATGGGTACTGCTTCCAGGATTGCCGTGGCATTGTTTAAAGAAAGAATTTATAACACCCCTGCTAGCTTCTATAGGCAAAGTTATGTACCTAGAAACAACTTCCATTAAAAGAACTAGAGCTAGCATGGCCAAGGTGAAAGTCCAAGTGGATTTAACCAAAGCTAGACCTCGACATGTTTGGATTGGGTTAGATGAAGAGGACCTTACCATAGGAAGATGGCAAGCTATTGAATATGAAGGTATTCCTCCCTACTGTGATTACTGCAGACATCAAGGCCACATGATACATGAATGCAACTTCAAAAGGAGGGATGAGGAATTCAAAAAAAGGAAAGAGTTGGAAGCTGAGACAAAAGAAAAAAATAAAGGTGAACAGGTGCAGAAAGGAAATGACAGCAAACAGGCAAAGACAAAGGATAAAGACTCCGAACACACCCAAGCTACCAAGGAAGGTAAACACCAAAGACAACAGGATCAACAAAGAGAAGAAGATTGGCAAATGCAAAGGAGGAAAAACAATAGACAACATGGGGATAAAAATCAGAAAATAGCATGGAGACCAACCTCACCACAAAACAGGATGACAAAGGATCATCAACAAAGTACAACACAACAAACAGGTACAACAGTTCATTCTAATAACAACTCGTTTACTAATTTGAATATGAAGGAACAACAAAATGAACACAGGGAAGGGCCTGCCAGCAATGGAAGGACACCACCACAAGGAGCACAGAAAAGGTATGAAACAAATCACAATAAGGTAAAACAAAATTCACAAAAAGGAAACAATGAGAGAAACCAGAGCACAGGTATTAACTCAATGCTCCCAATCCTCACAAACCCCAATAATCTTTCCCTTGAATGTATGATTTAAGTTGAAGGAGGGATGGATGGGGCAAGTCAGGAGAAACACACTAACATGCAGGAAGGGGTGTCCAAAGGGGGGAATTTGCCTCATGTTCTGCATGAGGGTACACACATTGACCATAGTCCTGACCTTAGAGCCTCTGCTACCACTCAGGGTCAACAACAAATGCAATCTGGGGTTAAAAATCAAGTTACTGAAATTGATGGTTCCAGATAGCAAGTTGAGGTAAGAAACAAGGAAAAACAAAATAAAGGAGCTATGACAAAAGACATGGGAGCCAAAGCAAGTACTAGCAACCAGGAGGGCATTCCCAAAAGCAAAAAACAAACCTAGCAAAAAGAAAAGGGAAGCTGCCAAAAAGAAGCAGAACAAACAACATGATGATCAGCAAGGAGAGCAAAATAAGAATGTTGAGT
Organism: Solanum piurae; assembly: GCA_029582685.1. Classification (NCBI taxonomy): domain Eukaryota; kingdom Viridiplantae; phylum Streptophyta; class Magnoliopsida; order Solanales; family Solanaceae; genus Solanum; species Solanum piurae. Next base: position 6,324 of record JAJOOO010003282.1, read on the forward strand.
TTTGCAAGAAGTTTATTATGGTAGATGACCAGCAGGCCATGGATTTTATTCCTCTACAGGCTCAGTATATGACCCCCCCTTCCTACTGTTCCTCCTGATAAGGGTCAGAGTAATTGTCAAGTTAACACTATCCCCATTATTGATGAATATGCTGTACAGAATTCTGAGGATGAAGTTGATGTGGATAATCAATCTCTTAAGAATCCTGATAATGATGTCATTAGTGAGTTATTGATTAGAGCTTTCATTCCACACAATGAAAAGGGTCTGGAAGATGAAATTCAGCAAGTAACTAATACTCAGGGTTTATCTCCAAGAGGTCTTCATCATACTGGTTTCCAATTCAAAAATCTAGACATCACACTGTCACTGCTGGCAGACCAAACACTAGGCTCTTCACCTCCAAATCATCTCAATGATTAGTACACACATTTGGAATGTGAGGGGAATCAACACCCAGGGGGTCCTTGAAAGACTCAAAATGCTCAAGAAGATGCACCAACTCTCCATCATTGTTGTCCTTCAACCCTTTTCAGACACTATCCATGTTCAAAGTTTTAAAAACCAATTAGCTATGGTGTTATGCTGTGAGTAATTGCAATGGAAAATTTTGGCTTTTTTGGAATATGGACATTGACTGTGTTATACTGGAGGAGGATGAACGGCAAATTACTTGTGATATAGGTCATAATGAGTTACAAACTCACTTCATCACAACCTTTGTATATGCTAAGTGTAAGGATCATCTCGGAAGACCCCTATGGGATATAATGTTATATTTTGCTGCTGAAAATAACAAACCTTGGTGTTCAGTAGGTGACTATAATGTGATTACTTCCATTGAGGAAAAGCTGGAAGGCGTACCTTACAACATGAGAAAAAGCTTAGAATTCATAGCAGTGATTGAAGCTTGTGGGCTCCTGAACTTAGGCTTCAGTGGACAGAAATTTACTTGGTCCAACAACAGAGGTATACATCATAGAGTATGGAAAAGGCTAGACAGAGCTCTTGTTACTGATGCTTAGCTGGAAAGAATTTCCCAGACTACCATCACTCATTTACCTTCTGTAGGGTCAGATCACTGCCCACTACTACTGGAAATGATTGCTAAGGATGAAGAACAATCATATATTTTAAATTCCTGAATTGCTGGGCAGACCAACATAATTTTCTAGACATGGTTAAATCCTGCTGAGAAAGGACTGTAGAGGGCAACAACATGTGGAAATTTCACCAGAAATTGAAAAGGTTGTCCAACACTCTTAGCAACTGGTCTAGAGGGGAATTTGGATACATTTTCAGTAAAGTCAAGGAGTTTGAGGAGAAGGTCAGAACTGCTGAGGAGAAACTTATTCAAGACCACACTGACAACAACAAGACATCTCTTCATGAGCTTAATGCACAATACATCAGGTTTTTGTAGTTAGAGGATTCCATTTTGAAACAAAAAACTCAATTACAATGGTTCAAAGAGGGTGATCACAACACAAAATATTTTCATTCTCTGATAAGAGGAAGAAGAAGAAGATTATTTATTTACAAGCTTAGCAGGGAAGATGGGGAATGGATACAGGGAGATGAAAAAATTGTTGAGGCTGCTTGTGACCATTTCCAGAATATATTTACAGGGGAAAACAAACTCATCAATGAAGATGCTTTGGATTGTATCCCTAGGATGGTTAACCAAGAGAAAAATAATATCCTAACTACTATTCCTACTTTGGAAGAGTTGAAAGAGGTTGTGTTCTCTATGAATCCTAATTCTGCAGCTGGTCCGGATGGGATGAATGGTTATTTTTTCCAGAAATGTTGGCATATTATCAAGCATGGTCTTCTTGGTGTCATTCAAGCATTCTTCTGTGGCCAAATGATTCCTAAATATTTCTCTCATTCTTGCATTGTTCTCCTACCTAAGGTCAGCAACCCCAACAAGCTTACAGAATTCTGCTAATGAAGGTTACTGATTCAGTCAAGAGGAAGAAACTTATAATATCATAGCCGCATATGGTTATTTTGGCCGATTGATCTTCCAATATGCTAGTTTCAACAACTCTCGTTTGTTTCACTTCTTCCTAGCTGCTTGGCCTGTAGTAGGTATCTGGTTTACCACTTTAGCCATCAGTTTAAGCAACTTCACTAGCAAGATCATATCTAAACTGGTGAGCTCTAGACTTGGTCCTATTTTACTTGATTTGGTTTCACTCAACCAGTCTGGTTTTGTCAAAGAGAGAAGTATATCGGAAAATATTATGCTTGCCCAAGAGATCATTCATCAGATTAAGAAACCAAATATTGGGTGCTATGTTATTATTAAATTAGACATGGCTAAAGCATATGATAGAGTCTCTTGGTCCTATATATGCTTGGTGTTGAGACGAATGGGGTTTGATGAGTTCTTTATTGATATGGTTTGGAGGATCATGGCAAACAACTGGTACTCTATCTATTAATGTCAATGGCAAAAGACATGGTTTCTTTCATTCCACTAGAGGTCTCAAGCAAGGTGATCCATTATCTCCTGCCCTATTTATTTTAGGTGCAGAAGTCCTTTCTAGATCCTTGAACAGAATTCACAGCAACCCTGATTATCATGGTTTCTTCATGGAACTCAGAGGTCCCCAAGTGAACCTTTTAAGTTTTGCAGATGATATCATTCTCTTCATTTCTGGAAGACAAAAATCTCTGAAACTCATTATGCAAACCCTGAACTCTTATGAGGAGACCTCAGGCCAGCTTGTTAATATAGATAAAAGTCACTTTATGGTCCATTCTAATGCCTTTAACAACACCAGAGATAGGATCACTGGCTTCAGGCAAAAGGAGGGTCCTATCACATACCTTGGTTGCCCTTTATTTGTTGGTAGACCTAGGATTATTATTTTTTCTGATCTTATTAACAAAGTGTTGTGCAGAATCACAAGTTGGCAAACAAAACTATTAAGCTATGGTGGTAGAGCAATCCTAGTCAAGCATGTGTTGCAATCTCTACCTATTCACCTCTTATCAGCAGTGACTCCTCCTGTTACTGTCCTCAAACAGATCCAAAGTATCATGGCAGACTTCTTCTGGGGATGGAGGAATGAAAGAAAAAAATACCATTGGGCTTCTTGGAAAAACTTAAGCTTTCCCTATGATGAGGGGGGCGTGGGCATGAAGAATCTCAAGGATGTGTGCATGGCTTGCCAATATAAACAATGGTGGATTTTTAGATCCAAACAAACCCTTTGGGGAGATTTTTTGAAGGCCAAGTACTGTCAAAGGTCTAATCCTATTAGTAAGAAATGGGATACAGGAGAATCCTTGACCTGAAAACATCTAATGTAGACCAAACATAAAGTTGAAAAACACATTCAATGGAAACTCAACTCAGGCAACTGTTCTTTCTGGTGGAATAATTGGCTTGGTGTTGGACCTATTGCTCAGTTCTCCACTGACAGTAACAGATTCAACCAGATCACTGTGGTAGAATTTTGGCTTAAGGGACAATAGAACCTGAATATGCTAATTCAATACGCCCCTAGCAATCAGCTCTCCAACATCCTATCCACAGAACTATACATCCAGCAGGACATCCCAGAAAAAAGTTGTCTGGAAACCTAGCACTGATGGAAAATTCAGCTGCTCATCTGCATGGAATGAGATCAGAGAAAATAGGATCAAGAATAAGTTCAACTCCTTCACTTGGCACAAGAGTATCCCTTTTAAAACTTCTTTTCTTTTATGGAGAACTATACGTGGTAAGATTCCTACTAACAAAAAAGTAACAAGCTTTGGTAATGAGCCAGCAAACTGTTTTTGTTGTTGTAGCAGGCCAGGTTTGGACATCATAGAACACACCTTCAACAATGTACAGTTTGCTACCTACGTCTGGAAAAGCTTTGTTGCAGCTGCTGGAATCAACACAGATCACAGCTCCCTGCCCCAACTTATCATGCAATGGTGGTCAGCTAAATATAATAATGAAGCACACAGGCTGTTACTACAAGCTACACCAATATTCATATGTTGGAACCTATGGAAAAATAGATGTGCTAGTAAACATGGAGGGAAGCAGTCCAATATTAGTAGAGTCAAATATGCAATCTACAAGGACAACTACAAAATCATGACTACAACTTTTCCTCAAATCAAATGGCCCTCAAGCTGAAGGGACCTAATTCAGCTGGGGAAAAAATGTATTCACGATACCAAAGTAACTCTTGTTAAGTGGATAAAACCTCCAAATGAATGGGTTAAGATTAACACGGATGGCAGTGCATTACAGAACCCAGGTAGAATTGGAGCAGGAGGCATCATAAGGGACCAAGATGGAGAAATGTTGCTAGCATTTGCAACTCATTTGGGGGAAGGATCGAACAACCAAGCTGAAATAGCAGTATCTATATTTGGGATGACCTGGTCCTGGAACTAGGATACAGGAAAATCCTCTTGGAGGTGGATTCATAGCTCTTGGTGGAGTGGATAATGCATAAAACTAATCCCCATTGGAGTATTAACACACATATATTGAAACTGCAGGCTCTCACCAGTCAGACACAAGAGTTCAAATGCAAGCATACCTTCTGAGAAGCCAACTGTATTGCTGATATTCTTTCAAAACACAGTCAGAAGATTACTAGCCCACAACTCTACTTTAACATTCATCAACTACCAAAAGAAACTATAGCCTACTATCAACTAGATATGCTCGAAATGGCAAGTTTCAGAAGAAGAAAGACTAAGAAGATCAAAGAACCTCCTTGAGAAGAGTTACTACCTTTTCAACCTAACTATGATTCCACAATTATAGTTCTTTTGAATAGGCATAGAGTTTACCTTTTTTTGTTAATTGTAAGGGGAGAGTATCCCTTTTTTACGCTTCCTAGAATCTTTGTATCGAGAGGAGTCCTCTCTTTTAGGTGCTTAGCTTCTAGGTTTTACTTTATAGTACGGGGATGAGTTGACTATCCTTCTAAGGAAGGTCGACTGATGAACCACCATAGGATCGGAGGTTAGGTTTATGTCCCCCTCCTTGTACTTATTTTCTTTTATTTATGCTAAGGCCTAGGGGTGTTGTTGCTGCCCCTGAACTCTAAACTCTAAATCCTAAACTCTAAACCCTAAATCCAAACTCTAAACCCTAAACCCAAAATCCTAAACTCTAAACTCTAAACCCTAAACCCTAAATCCTAAACTCAAAACCATAAATCCTAACCGTAAAACGTAAACCCTAAACCCTGAACCCTAAACCTAAACCCTAAACCCTAAATCCTAAATCCTAAACCTAAACCCTAAACCCTTAACCACAAATCCTAAAACCTATACCCTAAACCGTTAATTTGGAACCCTAAATCCTAAACTATAAACCCTAAACCCTTAACCATAAACCCTTAACCATAAACCATAAACCCTAAACACTAAACCCTAACCCCAAACCATAACTACTAAACCTAAACCCTAAACACTAAACCCTAAATCATAAACTCTAAACCCTAAAGCCTAAAACCTAAACTCTAAACCCTAAACTCAAACCCTAAACCCTAAATCCAAACTATAAACCCTAAACCCTAAATCCTAAATCCTCAACTCTAAACCCTAAACACTAACCCTAAACCCTCAACTCTAAACCCTAAACCCTAACCCTAAACCCTAAATCATAAACCCTAAACCCTAAACCCTAAACCATAAATCCTAAACCCTAAACCCTAAACCCTAATCCCTAAATCCTAAATCCTAAACTATAAACCCTAAATCCTAAATCCTAAATCCTAAACTCTAAACCCTAAACCCTAAACACTAGACATTAAATCCTAAACACTAGGCATTAAATCCTGAACCCTAAATCCTAAACGCTAAACCTGAACCCTAAACCTTAAACCCAAAATCCTAAACTCTAAACCCTAAACCCTAAACACTAGATCCTAACCCTCAAAACCCTAAACCCTAAACCCTAAACCCACAACTTCAAACCCTAAACCCTAAAACCCTAAACAAAAATCCTAAACCCTAAAACTAAACCCTAAACCTAAATCCTAAACCCTAAATCCAAACACTAAACCCTACACCCTAAACCCTACACCCTAACCTAAAATGCTACACCCTAGACCTAATTCCTAAACCCTAAACCATAAATCTTAAACCCTAAATGTTAAACCATAAACCTTGAACCCTAAACACTAAATTCTAAACCCTAATCCTAAACCTAAACCCTAAACCCTAAATCCAAACTCTAAACCCTAAACCCTAAACTCTAAACCCTAAACCCTAACCCTAAACCCTAAATCCAAAACTAAAACCCTAAATCCTAACCCTAAACTCTAAACCGTAAACATTAAACCCTAAACCCTAAACCCTAAATCCTAACCCCTAAACCCTAAACCTACAACTCAAAACCCTAAGCCCTAAAACCTAAACCCTAAACCCTAAACCTCAAGAAATTAGCTTTCTCGGCTAATTTTACAATGTTTCAGCATCAATAGGATGGAGAATGAGCCGCCAGCGAATAGATTTAGACCACCCGATCCATCTACAATGATGCCCAAGCAAAATAGAATTCCTCCGTTACAAGAATCGTCTTCAGATTCATCCTACAACTCCTCGCAGGTGAGGGAAGAAATGATCCACACTGCAATGGCTGAGAGGGAGTTGGACGGGACTCGTACAAATCGTTCTATGGAAGAATCGAGTCTGAATCAAGGAATAAGGACAGGTGACAAAGAATCCCCATCCCAAGTTCGTCATCATAATCCAAAATCATACGATTTAACCATCCAAGATACGAGGAATCAACAGGCGACGACAGCGAGGAGCTCTAGTGAATCGCCTCAATTGCGCCATCAAAATCGCAACATCGAGGAGGTGATTCGAACTGATTGTGATACTGGGGAATACAATACTGAGCGTGGAGGACATGCCACTGAAACTTCAAGTACCTTCCATGGAGGAATCACCGGCTAAGAAAATTCCGGTGACTCGACCAGAATTCCGGTGATGAATTTCGAAAATTTGCCACAAAGTGAGGATACGCAGGTGATAGTACCGACAAAAAATCAACATAGGGAAGGTAAGAAATATGTTCAAGATTTGGGTCAATCTAGTACCTCTAATGTGGAAGATTTCAACAAGAAACAGGGTAAGGAATCAGGTAATATTCCTATTGATAATCCTCGTCCAAATGTAACTCCTGCGTATAATGTTTCTGGTAATGAGTTACATAGAATTGGGAAGGATCAATCACAGGCTTGGGTTGCTAAAGAACAGGGTAATTCTAGGGATCTAAGGCAGGTTCATGGTACTCAGACTAAGATTAATAATCGAACTGATACACAACAGGCTTACAATTCTAATTTTCCTAGAATCTCTAGCAATTTTGATCGACAGGCTCCTAAATCTGATCCTAATATAGCTAGAATTGATAGAACTCAATTTCCTTCCAATATTCCCAAAACTGATCAAGTAACAGAACCAGCTCCTTACACAGTAGTGCAGACCTATGCTGATCGACTTAGACATAATCAGGCCAAATGTGAAGTTAACATTAACTTGACAGCTCCTGAAATTACTATGAAACAAGGTTTACCTGCTGTTCTATATGTGAAAGAGGAGATCATTAGAGACTTAGCCGCAGCCTGTAAATATACTCTCATTGGGAAGTTTAGTACCACCATGCCTAAAGTGGAGCTTATTAGGAACAACTTCATTCTACAGACTCAACTATCGGGTGGAGTTACAATTGCGCATTTTAATTCTCGACATGTCTATATTGATCTTAACAATGAGCTTGATTATAATATGGTATGGACTAAACAAAGGATGAATATCTCTGGCAAAGTAACGAGGATTCAAGCTTGGCCACCTAGCTTTAAACCTGCTGAAGAAACCCATATAGTCCCTATATGAATTTCTTTACCAGAATTACCTTGGCATTGCTATAACAAAGAGTTTGTGTTAGGGCTGCTTTCACCTATAGGAAAGGTGTTTTACTTAGATTATGTTTCTATTAAAAAGACTAGAGGTAGTCAAGCTAGGGTGAAGGTTCAAGTGGATCTTACTCAAAAGAGACCTCCTTATATTTGGATGGGTTATATAGAGGAGGATATCACTGATGGGAGATGGCAGAAAATTGAATATGATAATATTCCTGATTATTGTTTCTATTGTAAGCATCAAGGGCATGTGGAAAATGATTGTACCATTCGACAAAGGGATGGAGAGAAAAGGAAAGAAGAAATGGACAATGTGAGAAACAAGAGTAATAAAGATACGGATAATACTCAACAACAACCTAAGAGTTACAAAGATTCTAGTCCAAAAGATGATACTACCACTCAACAAAAGGATCAGGGACAAAGGAAGGGACAACAAGAAGATCAGTGGCAAACACAAAGGAAGAGGACTAATAATCAGCAGCAGGTAACAAGGGGCAACACCAAACAACCAGATCAGTCCACTAAACAGGTAGGTATAATTACTATTCCTACACAAAATACATATATTAATCTTGATATGCAGGAACCACCCTTTTTAGAGAATCTGGACATACACACTGGCAGCAAACAGGATAGCAGGCTTCATCTAGCATCAAACCAGCAGACTAAATAATAAATTTCTTTACCAAAATTCTGGAACACAAGAGATCATAGATACTGGTCAACAACACAGTAGACTAAATAATAAATTTGAGGAAAGATCGAGTAAAAAGAGAAGGGAGGCTATAAAAAAGAGAATGCAGAAGAATTCTGGACAGGATCCTGATGTAATTGATATGGGTACACATAGTAAGGATCAGGTTCTCCCCAAAGACCAACAGGGCAAGCTGATCCCTGCTGATTATGGGGCACTTAATTCTGAAGATGAGGTGGATCCTGATAATCAATCTATGGATGAGTCAGAAGAGGATGCAACTGACACCATGAAGCAGACATGTCAATTTTTTTGTTCCAATCTCCAGGATAAATGTTCTGATGTTCAAAAAATGACAGAAGAACAAGGTTTATCCCCAAGGGGAAGGAAACAAACTAGACACACCTCTCATCCTTCTATCACCAGAATGTCTGACACCTCTAGCAGGCCCATGACTAGGTCCAAATCAAAAGGTTATTAATGATTAAGGCCATTTGCTGGAATGCTAGGAGTATCAACACCAAAGGTTCATTAGAAAGGCTACAAACTCTCAAGAAACTTCATCATATATCTTTTATTGCTATCCTGGAACCATTTGCAGATCAGTCCCATATTGACATAGTAAGAGTTCAACTTCAAATGGATCATGCAGTCAGTAATCCTAATGGGAAAATTTGGTTGTTTTGGTCTAATGAAGTCACTGGTCATATTCTTGAGAAGCATGATCAACACCTCACAGTAACTTTTAAACACACTGAGCTTACTGATAAATTCATGATGTCCTTTATTTATGCTAAATGCAAAGAGTATATGAGGAGACCTTTGTGGTAAAGGTTAATTTCTTATGCTAATATGGATCTACCTTGGTGTACAATTGGTGATTTTAATGTTATAACATCTATAAAGGAGAAACTTGGGGGAATTCCTTACAATATGACTAAGAGTTTTGAATTTATGGGAGTCATAGAGGCATGTGGATTGACTGATCTAGGCTACACATGTCTTCCATTTACTTGGTGTAATCAAAGGGATGCAGAAGCTAGAGTTTGGAAAAGACTAGCTAGGGCTATGGTTAATGATAAATGGTTAGAAGTTATGCCTCAAACTACTATTGAGAATATATCATCTGTTGGTTCTGATCATAGCCCTCTGTTAGTGGAGATGTTTCAAACTAATAAGAGTTATACAAAATATTTCAAGTTTTTACATTGTTGGGTTGAAAATGTGAACTTTATGAATACAGTTCAGCAGAGTTGGGAAAAAGTCACTACTGGGAATCCTATGTGGAAATTCCATAAGAAAATGAAGAGATTGACATCCACTCTTAGCAGCTGGTCCAAACAAGAGTACGGAGATATATTTACTAAGGTAAAGGAGTTTGAGGAGACTATTAGGAAATTTGAGGAGGAACTTATGACAAACAACACTGAAAGCATTAGACAGAAGTTACATCAAATGAATGCAAATTATATTAGGTATTTGAAATTGGAAGAATCTATCCTTAAACAAAAGACACAACTACAATGGTTTAAGGAAGGAGATGCCAACACCAAGTACTTTCATGCTTTGATGAGAGGAAGGAGAAGGAGGTTATTTCTACATAAGATTTGCATTGAAAATGATGTTTGGATACAAGGTGAGGAACAAATTGCTCATGCAGCTTGTGATTATTATCAGCACCAATTCACGGGACAGAATGACAGAATAGATGAAAGAATTCTGCAATATATTCCTACAATTATCACTCCTGATCAGAATGAGATGCTGCAAGCAATACCAACTATAGAGGAACTCAAAAAAGTTATTTTTGCTATGAATCCAAATTCAGCAGCAGGTCCAGATGGTATTGGGGGTAAATTTTATCAAGTCTGTTGGAGTATAATCAAAAAGGACTTATTGGCTGCTGTACAATCGTTTATGTCTCATGCATGTTTGGTTTTAATTCCTAAAACTGAGCAGCCTTCCAGATTTACACACCTCAGACCTATTAGCCTTACTAATTATACAAATAAGATCATTTCCAAAGTGTTGAGCATGAGATTAGCTAATATTTTACGCTTATTATTATCTGATAATCAGTCAGGGTTTGTCAAAGGTAGAAGTATCACTAAAAGTATCATGCTGGCTCAAGAGATTACTCATAGTATTAAAAAACCTCATATTGGAAATAATGTGGTTATCAAACTAGATATGACCAAGGCATATGATAGAGTGTCTTGGTCATTTACATGTTTGGTCCTTAGGAAATTTGGTTTTGGGGAAATGTTTATTGACTTAGTTTGGAGAACAATGAGCAATAATTGGTATTCTATTAACATTAATGGTCACAGACAAGGTTTCTTCCATTCTACTAGAGGACTTAAGCAAGGTGATCCTTTATCTCCTGCCCTATTTATTTTAGGAGCAGAAGTATTGACAAGAATGCTTAATTCACTTCATCAGATTCCAAGCTATAAGGGTTTCTTTATGGAATCTAAAGGACCACAGATCAATCATCTAAGTTTTGCAGATGATGTCATTATATTTGCCTCCACTGACAGACAATCTCTGAAACATATTATGGATACTTTGAAGGAATATGAACAGACTTCATGACAACTTATTAATAAAGGAAAAAGCCACTTTATGATCCCAGACAAGACACCACAGCACATTTTAAATACCATCCAAGAAATTACTAGTTTTTCCCAGAAAACTAGTCCTATTACATATCTGGGATGTCCTTTATACATTGGTAGGCAAAGGATTATATATTACTCCCATTTAGTGGAAAAGGTTTCAAAAAAGATTTGTGGATGGCAAGCAAGGGTGTTGAGCTTTGGAGGCAGACTTACTTTGATCAAACATGCATTGCAATCTATACCTATTCATACTATGGCCGCAATTTCCCCTCCTAACACTACTATTAAATACATTGAGACCATTATTGTTGCTTTTTTCTGGGGAAGGGATCAGGATAAAAGAAAATATCATTGGGCTTCTCTTGCTACCATGAGTTTACCATGTACAGAAGGAGGAATAGGGATTAGAAGACTATATGATATATGCACTGCTCTACAATACAAACAATGGTGGACTTTCAGATCAAAGGTGTCTTTATGGAGTCAATTTCTTAAGTCCAAATACTGTCAAAGAGCTCATCCAGTAGCCAAGAAAGTGGACACTGGACAGTCTTTGATGTGGAGATATATGATGAAGAACAAGACTAAAGTGGAAGAGTTTATAGGGTGGAAAATCAACTCTGGGAGTTGCTCTTTTTGGTGGGATGATTGGCTTGGAGGGGGTGCTATAGCTAATCATACACCCTATGTATCTAGTCTCAACAATGCTACAATTGCTCATTTTATAGTAAATGGACAATGGAATGAAAGGAAACTGTGACAACAGGTTCCCCCCTTACTTATTCCTTCCATTTTAGATACTAAAATTCAATTTGTGCAAGGAATTACAGATAGTGCAGTATAGAAATATACAAAGTCTGGAAAATTTACTTGTACATCAGCATGGGAAATCTGCAGGAATAAGAAGGACACTGCTGTCCTTAACTCTCAAATCTGGCATAGACATATACCCTTCAAAATGTCTTTTCTGTTATGGAGAGCAATACAACATAAAATACCAACCAATGAAACACTAGCCAGATTTGGAGTAGAACCAGTACAATGTTACTGTTGTATTAAGCAGGGATTGGATGAAGTGGATCACATTTTTATTCAAGGGCACTTTGCAGCACATATCTGGAAATTTTTTGCAGGCAGCTTAGGTCTCCAGGCTAAACAGACCTCTCTGATTAATCAACTTAGGTGTTGGAGGAATTTAAAAGGGAAGAATACAGCTCATACGACAATTATACAAACTCTACCTATAATAATTTGCTGGAACCTATGGAAGAACAGATGCTCAGCAAAATATGGAGGAAAGAAATCCAGTATCCTTACAGTTAAATATCTAATTTTCAAAGATATGCTATTAATTCTTCAATCTGCCTTTCCTTACCTTCAGTTGCCAGTGATCTGGTCAGCAATGGTGGACTGTATAGAACACTGTAAACAGGATATAAGAGTGACATTAGTTATGTGGAAAACTCCTCCTCTTAGTAGATATAAGTTGAATACAGATGGTAGTGCCTTATACAACCCCGGGAAAATTGGAGGAGGAGGCATTCTACGAGATGATCGAGGGTACATTATTTATGCATTTGCTATACCATTTGGTGAAGGAACAAATAATCAAGCTGAGATTCAAGCTGCCTGTTATGGATTGAATTGGTGCATTCAACATGGTTACAATAATATTCTGTTAGAAGTTGATTCTGAATTACTAATTAAGTGGTTTTTGCAGCTGGTTATTCCTCCTTGGAGGTTACACAATTATATACAAGAATTGAAATTTATTGCTAACCAATGTGATTTCTTTCAGTGTGCTCATACTTACAGGGAGGCCAATAATACAGCTGATCTTTTAGCTAAACATAGTCACAAACAAGACATTGTCCAACATTTTTATACGACTCAACAATTGCCTCGTGCTGTAAAAGGGAGTTATCTGTTAGAGCAAATGGGACTGTAAAACTTCAGACGAAAAAAATTGAAAAGGATCAAACAACCTCCTTGACTAGCCACGTACAACAACAAGGAAAGTCATTTAATGGCTTACTGAATTCTGTATATTCAGTCAAGTTGCAGGACAAAAGTATTCAATAACTCATGATAAAGACACTAATTTGATTTTCCATCTTATTGCTGCCAGAGTCACATTCTAATTAACATTATTATATCTCTTTTAGGTATAGTAATTTGTTTAGACCTTTTTTTTAGTTGCTTCTTGTAAGGGGAGAGTCTCCCTTATTTTATGTATTATTAGTAACTTTGTATTAAGAGAGGAGTCCTCTCTAGGTGCTTAGTTTAATAATATATCATATTGTATAGGGTTGAGTCGACTAACCTTAGTAGGTAGGTCGATTCTGGATCCACCTTAGGTTTGGAGGTAAGGTACATGTCCCCCTCCTTGTACATTTTGTTTTCCATATATGATAAGGCCTGGGGGTGCTGCTAAGCCCCTGACCCACCTCAAGGGTCGTTAAAAGTAAAAAAAATAAAAAAATCCTAAACTCTAAACTCTAAACCCTAAACCCTAATCCCTAAACCTAAACCCTAAACTATATCTCCTAAACCATAATCTCTAAACCCTAAACCCTAAACGCTAAACCTAAACACTAAAACCAAAAGCCTAAAGCCTAAACCCTAAATTCTGAACCCTAAACCCTAACCCAAAACCATAAATCTAAACTCTAAACCCTAAACCCTAAATATTAAACCCTAAATCCAAAACTCTAAACCCTAAACCTTAAATCCTATACTTTAAACCCTAAACCCTAAACATAAACCCTAAATCATAAACCTTAAATCCTAAACCCTAAATCCTAAACCATAAATCCTAAATCCTAAATCCTTAACCTTAACCCCTAAATCCTAAACCCTAAACCCTAAACCCTAAACCAATAACCCAAAACCCTTTACCCTAAAATCTAAATCCTAAGCCCTAAACCCTAACCCTAGACCCTAAACACTAAACCTATAACCCAAAACACTAAACTCTAAAACCTTAACCCTAAACCCTAAACCCTATATTCCAAACCCTAAACCATAAACCCTAAACTCTAATCTTAAACACTAAACCCAAACCCTTGAACCCTTTACCTTAAATGCTAAACCCTACACCCTAATCCTAAATTGTAAACTTGGAATCGTAATTCCTAAACCCTAAACCCTAGCCCATAAACCCTAAACCCTAGCCCATAAACCCTAAACCCAAAACCCTAAACCCTAAACTCAAAACCCTAAACCCTAAACCCTAATACCAAGACCCTAATACCTAAACCCTAAATCCTAAACTCTTAACCATAAACCATAAACCCTAAACTCTAAACCCTAAACCTTAAACCCTAAACCCTAAACCCTAAACGCTAAATGCTAAATCCTTAACCCTAAACCCTAAATCCTAAACCCAAAACCCTAACCCTAAACCCTAATGATAAACCCTAAACCATTAATTATAAACCCTAAACCCAAAAAACTAAACATTAAACCTTAAACCCTAAACCCTAAATGTCACGACCCAAGCCTACACCCAGGTGACACGGCGTACAAGACTCCAAAATGCCTCTTACAAGCCTCATATCATTCATAGCATAAGACATAAGAAAATGGTATGGATTTTAAAAATATTTATCCGTACAATCGAAGTCTTTATTTAAAAACAACGTAAGTCTAACTTTGTCTCACATGGCCATCTAATACAACTTTGAATCAATAATAGGGTCATAGCCCTTCAACATAGTCCGAAACATTAAATGACAATAAAGGAAACTTCTAAGACTCATTGTCTTCAAATCATGTGGAAAATGTAGAAAATATGGGTTAGTACAAAAATGCACTAAGTATGATAGTCATGCCAAAACCATGCTTAAAAATGACATTTTAGTTCAAAACTATGCATTCAACAAGTTTGAGAATCATCATGTACTTTTAATATAAAAACATGAGTCACAAGTATAATCATCATGTAAGTCGTTATCACATAATAGAACCATCATCATAGACGAGGAACTTTCACATTCAATAAGTCATATCAAGGAAAGCAACTCATAACATCAATACAAGTTAAGCATTTATCATTACAGTAAGCCTTCAAGTCAACATTCTCATTAGCATCATTATAAGCACATTCATTTCATTAGACGTTAGCTTTTGAGGAACACACCATGACACTCTCAAAGCCTACTCCTGAAATGCAAGAATGGCATCCCATACTACCACCCACACTTCATAGAACCTCTTGAGTAACCATAACACATAACTCACATGATGGGAATAAACCCTAAACGACATAGACCATGTGAGCAAATCATGGAATCTGGTTTCATGTCCCATATCGAAAAGAGTTGGTCTACTTGTCTAAGGTAGAACCGGTAACATTTTAGCTTAAGTGGATCCACTAGCTATATCCTATGTGGGCACATAGTTATGGGATAAGGAAGGTGTTCATTGAAACTCGACCTAACGTGAGGAGAGCCTCCACCTTACAATATCCACTTGGTACTAAGCTTTAAATTTCCATAGAGTAGTTCATTCTCATTAACATTATTATACTTGATAGGGATACCACCATTAGGTCTACCGACCCAAAGTACATTATTACTCACATGAAAGGTATATTATTAGGATAGCTCATTGAATCCTCAAGAAAGGGCTACCACTATTAGGTCTATCGATTCAAGGTTCATCATTACATTAGTTCATAGATCCATCATGAAAAGACTACCACCATTAGGTCTACCGATTCAAGACAAAGCCTTAGTACTTCATTAATCATTTATGAAAGGGCTACCACCATTAGGTCTACCGATTCAAGGTTCATTAAGTCAAGATACTTTAGTTACACAGGAAGAGAATGCCCTAAGCCTACCAATTCAAGGTATATCATTACATTGAAGAAACCTTTCACAACATATCATCATCATTCACAAGTGTATAATTGAGAATAACCTTTTAATAATATCATGATTTCATTGTAGTCACAGTCACATTACTTTCATAGAAATCACAAAGCATATACATGAGCATCATGATTATACAACAATCTTCATAATTTACCCTCCAAGGACCACGATTCACATTCTACCCAACATCTAGAATAACCTTAGATAAGGAGAATATCATGATTCAATAAACTCAATCAATATAGACATAATCTATTCACATGCTTCCATAATCAATCAACCCACATCATGAAGTTACAATTTAGCAATATGAGAAATACATGGGTTCTTGGGGGGGATTTCATCATAAATCAACAATTAAACATCAATTCAATCATAATCCATCATAAATCAACCATTGAAAATGTTTTGAAAGAGAACCCATAACTTAGATTGAAACCCTAACTTTTGGGGAAATTGGAAGTTTTGAAATCAAGTTTTGAAGGGACTCTATGGGTGAAATCTACCCATAGATGAAAAGAAACCATACCTTAATTGAGAAACCCCTAAATTTGAGAAGAAAGACCTTGGTTCTTCAAGCCCTACCCTCCACTTCTTCTTCTTCTTCTTTGGGAACTTCTAGAGAGAAACAAATGAGGTTGTTTATGACTTAAAATCATTTATATAAGTGAAATAAAACAATATAAATTGACCCCATTAATTAACTAACTAATTTTGAAATTACCAAAGGATCCTCGACTAGGCAGCCCCATCCCAGGGACTACGGCCAACTTTACAGCTCGTCAAGGGCACCACGGCCCGTGGTCCCTTGACAAGTGACCTCCCCTACCTTGAAAAGTCCCCATGAATCTAAGGCAACTCCACAAGGCTTCCCACGGTCTATGGTCCTCACCACGATCCGTGGAGTGGCTCGTGAAGGAGAGCCTTTGCTTAGGCAGTTTCATGAAGCTACTGCTTCACCTACCATGGGTGGCTCCACGACTCGTGCTGGACACCACGGGTCGTGAAGACCCTTGTAGTCATGGTGGGAAGTGGCTAGGCATACATTAGGCAGCCTTGGTCTCCTAGCCATAGCCCTCACCCAAAATCCTTGTCCCTTGCCCTTAACCGTTGATGTTAACCGACACATTTAGGCTCTAGTTTAACCTACTAATTTCCGAGGTGTTGCACTAAACTCTTAACACTAAACACTAAACCCTAAACCATAAACCCTAACCTTAAACCCTAAACCAAACCTAAACCCTATATCCTAAACTCTAAACCCTAAACCCTAAACCCAAAACCCTAAACCAAAACCAAAACCCTAAACCCTAAACCCTAAACCCTAAATCCTAAAACTTAAATCCTAAACCCTAAACGCTATCGCCTCCTCATTTCATGATTTTTTTCTCTCTCTAAAATTTTCTCTCTCTAGAAAGTCTCAAGGAATTAGCTATCTTGGCTAGTAGTTTCAATACTTCAATCCATCGAAATGGCTGGGAAGTTGCCGGTAGGTCTGTTCAGGCCGCCGGATCCAGGCAATACGGTGTGCAATAAGAATATAAATGATCCACAATTTGAATCGTCCTCAGAATCAGCCTACAGCTCCTCGCAGGTGAGGGAAAAGGCGATCCATACTGCGCCAGAAGGGGAGTTGGATGGGAATCGCACAAACATCTCCACGGCATCTCGAGATGGAATCCAGGTGAAAGGATTGATGAAGATGCTTCTTTGTCCCAAGATATAAATAATAGTAAAAAATCTCAAGATTCCATCGAAACAAATGCGAGAAACCCTCCGGCGGTGTCTGCAAAAATCGCAGGTGAATCGTCCCATTTGCGCCCTCAAATTCGAGGTCCTTCAGAGGAAATTCGACCTGAAATTCTTACTGGGGATTATTACCCAGCTCAAGGCGAACATCATACAGAACAATCGAGTAATTTTGATGGCGGAACTGTTTCAGGCGACTCCATCGGAGCTCCGATGACAAATTATGACCAAGATCAACGGGCTATTACGAGGAGGGAGATTACTCAACAACATTACTCTCAACAACAGCCTAATACTACGAATTATGCTAAGGAAGGTAATCTTGGTTTGAAACCAAGTTCTGCACAAAATCTCCCCCATGTGCAGGTGATAAAACAGGTCCAAATTCAAGCTAAGGATGGATTGCAACAAAGTCATGTTGCAGTGACTAATTCTTCAGTATCACAAAAGAAAAATGGTGAGTCGACTAAGGCTGATCATCATGGTAAGTTACAGGGCAATGTTACAGGTAAGCCTCCTAATTCAAATCCAATCTTAATGCTGATGATTCTGTTAATATTGTTCCTGTCAAAACTGCTCAATTGCATGCTAATTTTCCCCATAGAACTGATAAGGATAAAACTAAAGTTTGGGTGCCTAAAGATGATAATTCTAGTAAGGAAAGGCAGGATCATGATGCTGGGTTGAAGTTGATGATAAAAACAAGTTTGGTTACCAATCTAATTTTTCTAGAATTTTCAGTAATTTTGAAAATGGTTCCCAAGCCCAACCCCTCTCCTGGTCGTATTGATCAACATTCTGTGTATTTCTACATATGCTCAAAAGGATCAGGTGTCTGAACCTGCTCCCTATACGGTTGTGCAAACTTATGCTGATAGGCTTAGGCATAATCAAGCCAAGTGTGAGGTTCTTATTAAGTTGACCACCCCTGAAATCACTACAAAACAGGGCTTACCTGTTGTTTTGTGGGTGAAAGATGAAGTTATTAAGGATCTTGCTGCTGCTTGTAAGTATACTTTGATTGGCAAATTTAGTAATACTATGCCTAAGGTGGAACTTATTAGGAAGAACTTCATTCTCCAAACACAACTTTCAGGGGGAGAGAAAATTGCTCATTTTAATTCTAGACATGTCTATGTAGATCTTGATAATGAATTGGATTATAACATGGTTTGGACTAAACAAAGGATGAGTATTGCTGGTCAGGTGATGAGAATTTAGGCCTGGACTCCAAATTTTAAACCTGCAGAAGAAACTCCTTTGGTTCCTATCTGGATATCTTTACCAGAGTTACCTTGGCATTGCTACAACAAGGAATTTGTCACTGGTTTACTCTCTCCAATTGAGAAAGTTTTGAACGTAGACTCTGCATCCACTAAGAAGACTAGGGGTAGTCAAGCTAAAGTTAAGGTTCAAGTTGACCTACTCAAGAGAGACCTACTCATGTTTGGATGGGGGTATATAGGTGAGGATATCAATGATGGTAGGTGGCAGAAAATTGAGTATGATAATATTCCTAACTACTGTTTCTATTGTAAGCATCAAGGGCATCTTGAAAGTGAGTGCACCAAAGAGATGAGGACAGCAAAAACAGAAAGGAAATGGAAAATATTAGGAACAGAACCAAAAAAGACACTGTGACTGCACAACATCAACATGGGAACAAAGAAGTTGGACAGAGGGAGGACAATAACACCAATAGACAAACACAACAGAGGGATCAGGAACATGGACAAAGGCAACAAGAAGAACAATGGCAAACACAAAAAGGGAGGAACACCAATCAACAGCAAGCTATAAAGGATCCAACCAAGCAGGTTGATCAACAATATAACACACAGACAAGTATAGTCTCTATCCCTACACAAAATACTTATATTGATCTTGATGTATAGGAGCCATTAGAAGGGTTGGATATATACACTAGAAGTAAGGTTGATAGCAGGGTACAACTTGCATCAGAAACTTCTGGCAAAGGGAAGCATAACAATTCAGTATCAGTAGCTTTGCCAGTGACTATCACAAAAATAGGCCATGTTCAAAGCAAGGAAAGGACTAAATCTGTTGATCCAGTTTTGACAGGTATTGACTCAATGCTCCCATCCCCTAAACCCCTTGCTAATATTGTTAATGTTGTTGAGATTATTGCTGAGGAAGCTGTTGGAGGTATGGATGGGAGGATACAAGAGACACATAATAATCTGCAAGAAGGGGTACCCAAAGGGAGGGGGGAATTGCCTCATGTTATGCATGAGGATGAGGCTGACCATAGTAGTGACTATAGAGCCCCTGCTACCCCTATTGCAAGTCATAAAAATACAGGGAAACAAGGAGATATTGATACTGGTCAGAAGGATAAGTTTAATAATAAATCAGGAGGAAGGTTGAGTAAAAAAAGAAGAGATGCTATTAAAAAGAGACAAAATTTGGAGCAGGTTTTAAATAAGGGTCACAAAATAGAACAAGGTGTCAACAAGGATAGACAAGGTAGGCCAATTCCAGATGATTATGGGGCTTTGAATTTTGAAAATGAGATGGATTCTGATGATCAGTCCATTGAAGAATCAGGTGAAGAAGAGGAGGACAACAACAAACAACCTCCTCAAAATCTTGGTTTCAACTCTAGGGATAAATGGCCTGAGGAAGTTCTTGAAATAACAGCAAAACAAGGCTTATCCCCAAGAGGTAGGAAACAAAGCAAACAGACTCAACATACTACCACTAGTACTTCTGCAACCTCTAGCAGGCCCATCACAAGGTCCAAATCCAAAGGTTTTTAATGATTAAGGTCCTCTGTTGGAATGCTAAGAGTATCAACACCTAAGGTTCTTTAGAAAGGCTTCAAACACTCAAGAGATTGCATCAATTATCTCTGATTGTAGTGCTTGAACCCTTTGCAGACAAGTCTCATATCAACATGGTGAGAATTCAACTTCAAATGGATCATGCTGTCAGTAATCCTAATGGAAAAATTTGGTTGTTTTGGTCTAGTGAAGTCACTGGTCATATTCTTGAAAATCATGAGCAATATATCACAGGAAGTTTCAAACATCCTGATCTAACTGAGCAATTCATGATGTCCTTTATTTATGCTAAATGTAAGGATCATATGAGGAGCTGTGGGACAGGCTTCTGTCTTATGCTAGTATGGATGTCCCTTGGTGTACAATGGGAGATTTCAATGTTATTACCTCTATAGAAGAGAAGCTTGGGGGAATGCCTTATAACATGAACAAGAGCTTTGAGTTTATTAGTGTGATAGAAGCATGTGGTTTGACTTATTTAGGTTACACAGGGCTTCCATTCACATGGTGTAATCAAACAGATGCACAAGCTAGAGTTTGGAAGAGATTGGATAGGTCCATGGTTAATGACAAATGGTTAGAGGTTATGCCTAAAACTACTATTGATCACTTATCTTCTGTTGGTTCTGATCACAGTCCTTTATTGATTGAACTGACTAGAACAAGTGAGAGTCATACAAAGTACTTCAAGTTTCTACATTTTTGGGTTGACAATGATTCCTTTATGGAGACTGTGCAGCAATGTTGGGATAAGGGGGTCAATGGTAATCCTATGTGGAAATTGCATCAGAAAATGAAAAGGTTGACATCTACACTTAGCAAATGGTCAAAAAAGGAGTATGGTGATATATATGTTAAAGTAAAGGAGTATGAGGAGACAATCAGGAAAGCTGAGGAAGATCTTCTTACTACTAATACTAAATTTTTCAGACAACAACTTCATCTTATGAATGCGAAGTATATTAAATATTTAAAATTGGAAGAATCTGTTCTTAAACAAAAGACTCAACTTCAATGGTTTAAGGAGGGGGATGCCAATACCAAGTACTTCCATGCTTTGATGAGGGGTAGAAGAAGAAGATTATTTTTACATAAAATATGTACTGGCAATGATGTGTGGATACAAGGTGATGAGCCAATTGCACAGGCTGCTTGTGAATATATTCAGAGCATATTTACTGGCCAGCATAACAGAATAGAAGAAGGAATATTTCAGCACATACCTACCTTAGTTACTCCTGAGCAGAATGAGATGTTACAGGCTATGCCTACATTGGAGGAGCTAAGGCAAGTAGTGTTTACTATGAATCCAACTCAGCACTAGGTCCAGATGATTTTGGGGGGAAATTCTATCAAGCTTGTTGGCACATTATTAAGAAATATTTGATGGCTGCTGTACAATCTTTCTTCTGTGGTCAAATTATGCCTAAATTCATGTCTCATGCTTGTTTGGTTTTACTTCCCAAAATTGAACAACCTACCAGATTCACTGACCTTAGGCTCCAAAGTCTTAAGTATGAGATTAGCTGTTGTTCTTCCTTTACTTTTGTCAGAAAATCAATCGGGGTTTGTAAGAGGGAGAAGTATAACAGAAAATATCATGCTTGCACAAGAAATCACTCATGGCATCAAGATACCCCAAGCAGGAGAAAATGTTGTTATTAAGTTGGATATGACCAAGGCCTATGATAGGGTGTCTTGGGCATTTACTTGTTTGGTATTAAGGAAATCTGGATTTGGGGAAATCTTTATTGATTCAATTTGGAGAATCATGAGTAATAATTGGTACTCCATCATTATTAATGGTCATAGACATGGTTTTTTTCAGTCCACTAGAGGTCTTAAACAAGGTGACCCTCTCTCTCCAGGCCTATTTATTTTAGGTGCAGAGGTGTTTTCAAGAATGCTTAATCATCTTCATCAGATTCCTCTTTATAAAGGTTTTAATATGAAGCCTAAAGGTCCTCAGATTAATCATTTGAGTTTTGCGGATGATGTGATTATTTTTACTTCCTCTGATAGTTATTCTATGAAACTTATTATGGATACTTTGGGGGAATATGAATATGCATCTGATCAGCTCATCAACAGAGAGAAGAGTCATTTTATGGTTCCCGATACCACACCTATTGATCTCTGCATTGCCATCAAAGAGGCCACAGGTTTTTCTCAAAAGGCAAGTCATATTACTTATTTAGGTTGTCCTCTTTATATTGGTTGACAGAGGATCATATAATATTATCATTTAGTGGAGAAAGTGTCCAAAAAGATTTGTGGCTGGCACACAAGAATTCTCAATTTTGGAGGCAGAATTACTTTGATTAAGCATGCACTGCAGTCCATTCCTATTCATACAATGGCTGCCATCTCTCCTCCAAATACTATTATCAAATACATTGAGTCTATCATTGCAAATTTATTTTGGGGGAGAGATCAGGATAAATTCAAGTATCATTGGGCTTCTATTGAGACCATGAGCTTGCGTTATGTTGAAGGAGGGGTGGGTCTAAGGAAGTTGTCTGATATATGCACTTCTCTTCAGTTTAAGCAACGGTGGGTCTTTAGATCTACTTCTTCTTTATGGACTCAATTCCTTAAATCAAAATATTATCAAAGGGCCAATCCAGTTGCTAAAAAGATTGATACTGGGGAATCATTGGTGTGGAGGTACATGATGAAGAATAAAGACAAAGTAGAAGATCATATCACCTGGAATCTCAATTCTGGTAGCTGCTCCTTTTGGTGGGATGATTGGTTAGGGGGTGGGGGTGCTCTTGCTAAACGTACCAGTCATATTTCAATCCTTAACAATGTGATACAGTTGCTCAATTCTTGGTTGATGGTAAATGAAATGAGAGAAAACTAAGGCAGGAGGTTCCACCTTTGCTCATCCCTCATATATTGAGTACTACTTTTCAATATCAACATGGAGTTCTTGATATAGCAATTTGGAGGCCAACAGAAAATGGAAAATTCACCAGTGCTTCAGCCTGGGAAATATGCAGGCACAGGGATACTATTTCAGGGATTAACTCTCAGATTTGGCATAAACATATTCCTTTCAAAATATCATTTCTCCTTTGGAGGGTATTGAGGAATAAATTACCAACAAATGAGAAATTAGGGACCTTTGGGGTGGAGCCTGTGAAATGTTTTTCTTGTTATCAGTAAGGTTGGGATGAAGTGGACCATATGAATTCATTCAAGGACATTTTGCAGCTCATATATGGAAATATTTCTCAAATCTGCTAGGTATTACTGTACAGCAGACATCACTGGCTGGCTAGTTACCTATTAAATTGGGGTGACATTCAAGTTAAAAATGAAGCTCACAAGAATGTTATTCAGACTATTCTTATTGTTATATGCTGGAAGTTATGGAGGAATAGGTGTTCAGCTAAGTATGGGGGTAAGATTTCTAGTATCAGTAGGGTGAAATACTTGATTATTAAAGACATGATTCAGCTTCTCAGGTCTGTATTTCCTTATATTCAGTGGCCAATTAAATGGACAGAAGTTGTGGACATGTTAGAACATGGTAAACATAAGGTTAGAGTCCTTTCAGTAAGTTGGAAAACTCCACCTGATTCTATATATAAACTTAATACGGATGGTAGTGCCTTGCATAATCTGGGGAAGATTGGAGGGGGGTATTCTGAGGGATTCTAATGGGACTATTGTTTATGCATTTTCTATACCTTTGGGTGAAGGGACCAATAATCTGGCAGAAGTACAGGCTACCAGTTATGGTCTTCATTGGTGCATTCAACATGGGTATAAAAACATCATTTTAAAAGTGGATTCTGAACTACTAACTAAGTGGTTTTTGCAGATTTCTGATCCTCCTTGGAGGCTTTTCAGGTTTGTGCAGGAGCTCCAAGGATTAGCTAAGCAATGTGAATATATTCAATGTGATCATACATACATAGAGGCCAACAGTACAACAGACTTGTTGTCTAAACAGAGTCATAAACATGATATTATACAACATTATCACAGTCCCAACCAATTACCAACAATAGTTAGAGGAAGCTATATTCTGGAGAAAATGTGAATGCAAAGCTTCAGAAGAAAAAAATTGAGAAGGATTAAATTTCCTCCTTGACTGTTTCCTTTCAATACACCTCCTTGATTTTCTGTTTCTCTTTGTCATCTTAAATATTTATTTAGTTTGGTTGTTTGATTAGTAACAGGAGCTCCTGGTAGTGGTAGAAACTCTCCAAGAGGCTTACATTATAACAAGAAGCATCCTCAGCCTTTTCAAACAATATTCCATACATCTAATGTTCGATGATCAAATAAGTGCAGCACAAGGGAAGATTAGGAAGCTCGTACAGAGGAGAGATATACATCTTGTTTTAAGTTGGCCTTTAAGCCAATAGTGAAGAAAATGTAAACGTTAAAAAAAGAGTTACAAACTTGCGAGAATCACACATTTAATATACACATGATGTACCAAGTGCTTCGAAAAGGACTCATTTCTTGTAAGGCTCGTCTCCCTTATTTATGTATTTATTAGAAACTTTGTATTAAGAGAGGAGTCCTCTCTAGGTGCTTAGTTTAAATATTACATCTTATTGTATTCGGTTGAGTCGACTAACCTTAGTAGGTAGGTTGATTCATACCCACCTTAGGATTGGAGGTAAGGTTCATGTCCCCCTACTTGTATAATTTAGAATTTTATATTTGATAAGGCATGGGGGTGTTGCTCAGCCCCTGACCACCCCCAAGGGTCGTTCCAATAAAATAAAATAAAATAAAAAAACCCTAAATCCTAAACCCAAACACTAAATCCTAAATCCTAAACCCTAAATCCTAAAACCTAAACCTAAACCTTAAACCACAAAACCTAAACTCTAAACCCTCAACCCTAAACCCTAAACCTATAAGCTAAAACCCAAAACCCTAAAACCTAAATCCTAAACCCTAAACCTACAACCCGAAACCCTAAGCTCAAAACCCTAAACCCTAAACCATATACCCTTAACCATAAATCTAAAACTCTAAACCCTAAACCCTAAACCCTACACCCTAAACACTAAACTCTAAACACTAAATCCTAAACACTAAACCTTATACCCTAAACCCTAAACCCTAAACACTAAACACTACATATTAAACTCTCAACTCTAAACACTATACCCTAAACCCTAAACCCTAAACACTAAACCCTAAACCCTAAACCCTAAACCTTAACCCTAAACCCTAAAATCTTAACCCTAAATCCTAATCCCTAAACCATATACCCTAAACCCTAAACCTAGGTCACCGGAGTTTATGGAAAATCTGGGGAAGAAATTGTTTCCACACCTTTGGACATCCATCTTACAGACATTTCAAGCAATTTGGAAGGAGGAAACAACAACAACAATCAACCAATCCATCCGGATGAAGTTGCAATGAATTTGAACAAAGGAACTAGTAGGAAGGCTCAAGATATTGTTGGGAATAATTCCTTCCCTGTTCCAACTGCAAGAACCAACGACCAACTGAGTGCAATCCATACGTCAGGGACACCTACAACACATGAAGAAGCAGACCAAATACAGGAAATGTCAATGAATATACAACAGGCCAATGTTCAGAGCAAGAGGAACCAAATTACAGAAAGCTCAGTTGTAGAAGCTCATTCATCGAATTTCTCCTTTAGAATTAGAGGTAACTCAATGAACGTAATTCCTAATGCTAATCCTTCTGTAATGCAGGACACAAATCAAGGCATGACAATGGAGATAGTCGACCTGGATCAGCAGCGAAAGAATGGACAAACAAGTCAAAGTCGCCAAAGTAAAGGTAAAGAGGTGCAGACAGGACACCAAGACAAAATGGGGCAAAAAAATCAGAAAGAGGATGCAAATCAACAGGGAGGGACTAGTCGAACTCAACAGGACAACTGTAGAGCTACTAAGGATTATCAGAACAACTTTCCTAGGATCTCCAACAACTTTGCTAGGTATGATCCTAATCTTCTAAGGAGTAAGAAAGTAGATAACCAGGTTAGCAATATGGTAGACCAGGGCAGTACAAAAAATCTGAACAACCAACAACAAAGTCGAGCCCAGAATTCTAAACAGGGTGATATTCCTGAACCTGCTCCTTTCACTATAGTGCAATCCTTTGCTGCTCGTTTAAGATATAACCAATCCAAAAATGAAATTCCTATTGTGTTGAATAGTCCCGTACACACCACAAGACAGGGACTACCTGCTGTACTTCTGGACGAGGATGATTATAATATCAAATTGGCTGAAAGTTGTAAACACACTCTTGTTGGTAAATTCACCAACACCATGCCCAAAATGGAACTGATCCGAAAAAGCTTCACTTTGCAAACTCAATTAACTGGAGGGGTGAAAATAACTCATTTTAATTCTAGACATGT
>JAJOOO010003283.1:0-30720 GCA_029582685.1 Solanum piurae
CTCAACGACAGTAAAGTACACTTAGAATACTAGATTTAGTAGTAGAAGAAGAAGTCCAGAAATTAGCTCTTCTAAAATGAGAGGAAATTCCTCAATTTATAGAAAACAAAGGGTAGTGTGAAAAGGTTCTTATTGTGCCTTACCGGAAAGGTCACAAACCTTTGGAAAAGTCACAATCTTTCGGAAAGATCACAACCTTTCATAAAAGTCACAACTTTTCATAAAAGTCGCAACTCTTCATAAAAGTCGCAACTTTTCATAAAAGTCACAACTCTTCATAAAAGTCGCAACTTTTCATTTTCCATTCACACCTTTTAACACCCAACAACAGACAATCCACTACTTCCTCTAGTACGTCTTTGTTCTAAACTCACTACTCTGAAATGATCATTTTAAGTAATTAATTCCTATTCACAATTTAACATTTGACAGTAGATGTCAATGAAGACTACGCTTCTTCAGTAGGGGAGAAACTATTTGAGCTCGAGCATTGGAGCTACATTGGAAATAGTCCCCCTAGGCGCTTCGTTCATCTACTCATTTTGGCAAAGTTATAATCTGCAATTTGCTTTTCGGGTTAGCTATTGTTGGCAAATGGAAAATGTGAATATATTTCAAAATGAAATTTAAAAGGAACGAATTATTGCTTACCCAAGTTCTTTCGTGAATCTCTTTCTTAGGTAGAGGAAATATGTGCCCTTCATAGGCTGTGTCACCGGTTCTGTTCTCAAAATACCATCTTTTTCTTCTCAGTTTGCACGCTACCAACAAGGTGGTAAACTGTAAGATTGAAAAACTATTCATAATCCAAAAAGGAGCGACCACAATTAGTATTATGTCATTTACTTTTAACATTTTCCCCTAAAAACTTATGCCTCTTCAATTGTTTCATCTTTTAAGTGCATAAGAAAGAGAGATATTTGTATTTAAATCAGAGATTACGTCTGATATGTTAAGGAGTTTTGGGAATGATAACTCAGTTAAAACAATACAACAAAATCAAAAATAAATTTAGACGAAAGACCAAGATAGGATGCAAGTTGCAAAAAAGGACCAGTTTTCTTTTTGGTTTTCCTCACTTTTCCTCTTTTTCATACATACAAATCACTCGCCCGTTATTGATTTTTGTTCAGTTCAGCACTAGAAGAATCTTTGATATTTTTAATAATTCAACTACAACATTAATAGAAGAAAAGAATAGAAAAAATACAAGCAAAGAAAAACTAGAGACAACACAAATATTAGAATATTACCTATATTTATTTAGTCTATATTCCTTGGTTTGCAGGTGAAGAAACTGAGGACTCTCCCAAGAATATTAGAATGTTTCTTAGAAGAGGAGCAATTCGTGTCAAGCTCAGGATCAACTTTGTACAACAAACGTAATCCATAATGCTTCATTTCACCATAGAAACATAACGTAAAAAGCCCATAGGGTTATTGGGTTTGTTATAATTCGGATAATTATACCTATGATTGTTTATCCTTGCGTGTATTAATTGTTTTTAGACCTAGAACAAGCAGAAAGAATCTGGAAAGGGAAGATTCATGTGCCTTAGGGGATTCAATCTTGGATTTGAGGTAGGTGATGGTTGTTATTTCATGATTGTGTGATGTAAGCTTGTTCTTGCTTCATTATGATGCATATATGTATGCGAATGTTGCATTGTTGATCACACTAATTGTAAATGAGTATGAATGAATAACTATATGCCATGAATCACTTCTTGATTGTATGATTATTGAGAATATACTTGTGATTGTGATTGTGGTGTGTTGAATGGATCGGTTGCCACGTTCCGGCATACTAATTGGGATCGGCTTCCACGTTTCGGCATAAATATGGGATCGGTTGCCACGTTCCAACATAACTAGTGGATCGGATACCACGAGCCGGTGCACTAACAGTTTGGGTTTGGGTTCCATGAGTGGACCAATGACTTGTTATAAATGTATATTGTTGAGCATGTGATATTCATTATTGTATATGTTCGGTATTTTGCATAATCTTAATGTTGTATTAACTTGTTTATGTTACACTTAGTGGGATAGCCGCGAGATCCTACTAGTACACGGTAGTTGTGTACTGATACTGCACTTGCTCTTATTTTTGTTAAGTACAGGGCATCTTCCGGCGTCTATTGACAGACCTCGCTTAGAAGATCAGTGATCACCAATTTGAATTCAAGGGTGAACCAGTTCTTCCGGGCTGCCTTGAGTTATCTTTTTGTTTAGTCCATCCTATTCGGACTTAGACTAGTTCTTTAGATGATTTTCTTGTTTAGACTTATGAATCTTGCAAGAGTTTTGGTACAATGACTTTCAGGTTCTAGGGATTGTTCTTCCGCATTAGTTTGGTTAGTTGTTTGTTAAAACCTTGGAGTTTATAGGGACTCCATTTTTATAGTCATTTAAACCTGCTTTCGTATCTTTAAATGTCTTAGTTTTCATAAAATTTGTTTGTTTGGGTTGTAGTAATGGTTCTCCCACCGGAGGGTTTGTGTGGGTGCCAATCACGATGGTCTGGGTCATGACAGTAGGCCTTGTAGTGTAGATAAGAAGTTGGGCCTATTTGGCCAATATACTCCATAAGAAATTACATATCTATTAATAATAACGGTTAATAATCACTAAAACTTCGAATGTTTGATCCTATTTTATTATTATTGCAACAACTTAAAACAAATTATTACTAACAACGATTCAATGAGAGAAAGATTAACAAATGAGAAAAATACCAGCAAGTTAGTTGCAAGCAGCCATCTCTCTTTTCAACATAACACTTGCACGTTGGACATCTCCTCCATTTCTTGTTCTTAGCAATTCCCATCAGCATCACATCTCCCTTCCCTCTATTGTTTGATCTTCCCAAAGGCTGAAAATCCTTACACTCCAATCCCTCATGCCACGAGACATTACATTGAGCACATAACAATTGACAACAATTAGGACACTCAGAGTCAACCACATTGTCACTCACTCTCATCATCAACCAACATAGCTGAACAGTCCTGATAAGGACAATACTAAATTATCGAACCAGAAAACAGAGCACTATTTTCCAATTGAGCCAACACTTCCTTAGGAACAATTTCTCTCCAAAACTTTGGTTTAATTATGGCCTTACAAGCTCATCTTAGAGAGCTAGATTTGTCAAACATGGAAAAACTTGTATCTCTTCCAAGCAACATTGGCATGTTGAAAGGTTTGGTGAAGCTAGATGTCTTATTCTGCTCAAAACATGGA
Source organism: Solanum piurae (assembly GCA_029582685.1). Classification (NCBI taxonomy): domain Eukaryota; kingdom Viridiplantae; phylum Streptophyta; class Magnoliopsida; order Solanales; family Solanaceae; genus Solanum; species Solanum piurae. The sequence goes on from JAJOOO010003283.1 coordinate 3,247, forward strand.
AGCTTGCCACAAGAGATAGGTGATTTAGAGAACTTGGTGAAACTTGATGCCAACTATACTTAAATTTCACAACCTCCATCTTCAATCGTCCGCTAGAACAATCTTATATTCTTGAGTTTTGAAGGACTATGTTTAGAAGATGGTGAGTACTTTGTATTCCGTCAGGTGAATGAAGGGTTACGCTAATTGAAAATTTTGAATCTAAATTTTTGCACGATGGAGGACTTCTGCAAGACATTGGATGCTTATCATCTTTGAAAGAGTTGTATCTCAGTGGAAATGATTTTGAACATTTGGCTGGAAGCATAGCCCAACTTGGTGCTCTTCAAATCTTGTACTTAACATATTGCGAGAGGCTTACATAGCTGTCAAAATTTCCAGAGCAATAAAATACAATATTTGCATAATGGAGCAATGAAAATTGGTGCGTACATGATAACTTCTTGGGATTTGTTATATGTTACTATGGCGAATTAATTAATATCACAGCTCACTTGATTCCCTTATGTGATAATGGAATGTCAGGTATCACCCAAACACTTCCCTTATCCAACCATTTATACGGTTATCCTAAGATTTATTTTTTCTTGGTACCTTTTGTTGGCTTATGGGATACATCTAAGGCAAATGGGAAAACGCCAAATGACTATGGGCTTATTACGGTATGTTTCTTCGGAGAAATGAAGAAGTATGGATTACATTTGTTGTATAAAGATGATACTGAGCTTGACGGGAGTTGATCCTCTTCTTAGAAACATTCCATTCTAATATTCTTGGAGAGTCGTGAGCCTCTTCAGCTAATAAATATAGGCATTTCTATTATTTGTATTGTCTTTATTTATTTATGTAACTCTCTCCATCTATTAGCTGCAGAGTCTTCTTCCAAAACCAATAAATATCTTTTGTCACGAGCTTGTATTATATTTTTTCTTTGCTTGTATTTTTTCTATATTTCCCTATTAATGTTGTAGTTGAATTATTAAACCATATCAAAGCTGATTCTAATAATTGCTAATAAAAAAAAGACCAGAGTAGTGAAAGATCTGATTAAGTCTTCTTCTAGTGATGAATCTGAACAAAAATCATTAATGGGCGAGTAATTTGTATGTATCAAAAAGAGGAAAAGTGAGGCAAACCAAGAAGAAAACTGGTTTTTTTTTTGCAACTTGCATCCTATCAAAGTTCAGGGAAAAGATGAAACAATTGAAGATGCAGTGTAGTGTGAGATAGTGGAGGAAGCTGGAGTATGAGGCACGTGAAGTTGAGGTTCGTTCTCCTTCGTTATCTCTTTATGTGCTTTATAGTTACGCAGTAAATTTACTTAGAAGATCCTTTCTATCGAAACTGTTTGCACTAATTAAGGATTAAATCTGATGTTGTGGTCACTCCTTTTAGGGTTACTTTGGCAGTGCAAAGTGAGAAGAGGAAGATGGTACTTTGAGAAAAGAACCATTGACACTTCCTTTGAAGGGAACATATATTTCCTCTGCTTGAGAAAGATTCGCGAAAGAACTTGGGTATGCACTAATTTGCTCTTTTTAAATTTCATTTCGCACTATAATAACATCTTGTTTTCCTAAGGAGATGTGTCACAAACACCCTCTCTTATGGACTCAACGTCCTCGCTGAGGTTTGCCCCACCATAGTGATTTTCCTCACTACTTGAGATTTGTCAAGAGCTAACAAAGATGCGTCACCTTATCGGAATTTGGCTAAACTGAGGTTAACTTTAGCTTGCATGGACACAGTTAACACAAAATTACTCTAATACAATCTGTAATTGCCCAACCCACTAGTAATATTGTTCTATCTGGGCATAGACCTACACAACTTTTAAAGGCATCATTAAAGTACAATGTCTACTTATATATACTTAACATCTCTCTTGCATTTTGCTTATATGTTACTTCTTATCCTAAGTTAGGGTGTAACACATACAACCTCTCTCCTGATTTTTCAAAGCAAAGTAAATCATTTTTTACTTTAAAAACCAAGTGTTAGATGAATTCTTTAATACTTTGATTTAATCAATGATGTAGTAAAAAATAATTTGAACAGGCGATTTAGAATAAAAGAAATATGAGCCTGATAGTTCGTCATACGAACTTGGACTCTATATAAAATAGAACAACTTGTCTGCAAAATAGAAGATTTGTGCATTGTGGTCTAGACTTACATTGGACAATAGACCTCCACCGCTAGAACCCATCCAAATCAGACTAAATAACGAATTCAAACATAAAGACCCTGCATGTTGTTTTTTCACCAACTTAACAACTACTATTGAAATCAAATAAAGAACCCTGCATATTATTTTTTAACGAGCAATAGACTGCATATAATCTAAATAAAAATTCAAATTGCTATTATGTTTCCAAGGAAACAAAACTTGAACTTTTTCTCATTCATTGAAGTTTCTGATCATGGAGTTTCCTCCCCTTCTCCTCCTCTTTCTTCTTCTTCTCCTTCTTCATCATCATCATCATCTTCATCTTCTTCTTCTTCTTCCTCGTCCTCCTATAGTTCATCATGATATCCTCCATAATGATGCTGCCAGACGCCAGTAGAGCAAATTTAATTGCCTACTAATCTGATAATTCTCAAATGTCATTCCCAAATGCAAGCATTTACAATTGACACAGAAAAGTCCCCAACACTCGGGACATTCCCTAATCGGATATTCCCTTAGATCATCAACCAGTGTACCCATACAATCCATAAAAGGGCAATCAATAACTATTGGTGAAGCCACGACTTCCATTAGTTGAATGGCATCTCTTACTTGCATAAGGAAATCAACCGGTATTATTGAATCGATATCTAAAATTCCATTGCAATCAGAAGCAGGGCACTTCATAGAAACCATCTCATGGATATCCTTATTAATTTTTTTGCCTATATAATTTTGTATGCATTCTTCACAATAAGGATGATTGCAATTGGTGCCCCACATCATTGTGTTTGGCAACGGAAACACATTTTTACAAATTTCAGAAAAAAGTAAATGAAGATTCCCCCTTTTTAGAATTACTTTTCTTTAGGTTAAGTGAATTTGAAATAACATAATACTCAATTTCTACAGGTTTATTCCCAACACCATGATTAGAGCTTGATTCCAAGTTCGTATCTGAATGAAACTGAGCTGAGTAGAAGAGAATTTGTTGCAACTCAATATCATTATCTCCGCTTTCGTAAACATTTTTATTTTTGATGATAGCGATGATAGAAGAATTTAGCAAGGTGGGATCAACTTCAATTTCGCCGGAGTTCAGGATTTGCAAATCTGTTGATTCCATTTCAACTTGATTCTACCGTCAATGGGACCCTATATTTCTTTCCCAATATATGCATATATGTTGTATATATTTTTTTTTTCAGGTTCTTGTATTTGTTTTACTATTTAGGGTTTAGAATTAATTTGGATTATACCAAATTTGAAATAAATTAATGCAATATGCGCAATTTGGTATGACGTGTCGAAAGACGTGTCGGCCAAGTGAAACAGTCAATAAGACAATGTCACGCGTTGAAAGTGATAAAACGTGTCTAATCAAATTAAACAAGTATGAAAACACGCCTCATGTACAACTGATGTGTTTGAACCATTAAAAAATATAAACTAAAATTTGATTGGTCATAACAAATCACCCTAATCATAATACTTTCCACTCAATAGAACTAACATGTTCAAACCAATCAAATATCATCATCCCAACTTCAGCCTAATCGATCAAAAAAATGGTCCTCATCACATTTTTTTCTTTTCAGCACGAGTGACATGTTTCATCCAATCAAATATTATCATATCTATCAAAATACGGTTAAAAAAAGTTCTCATGATCATATATGTTCAACCCTAGCAGTGGTGGCATATTCTAGTTAATAAAATATCGTCATGAGAGTTTCAATTTGATTGGTCGCGAAGAGTTTGTCATCTCATCCATCTTGACACAAGTGACATGCTTGAGCCAATCAATATCATCATGTCGACTTCAATATGGTTAAAAAGAGTTTGTTCTTGTCACAATTCTTCCAACCTACAACTATAATAAGGATTTTCATAATTTAAAAAGGCAAAGGATTCTGATGGAGTAAATGTTATATGTTCTCTATGAAAATCAATAACGAAGGCAAACTAAATATCTAGGCATTCAAAACAAATCTAATGAAGGCATATCAAATACCAGGGTGTTAAAAAATCATATTCTCTTATTGCTTCCTATTAATGTTGTAGTTGAATTATTAAAACCATATCAAAGCTGATTCTAATAATAGCTAAAAAAGAAGACCAGATTAGTGAAAAATCTGATTAAGTCTTTTTCTAGTAATCAATCTGAACAAAAATCATTAATGAGCGAGTGATTTGTATGTATCAAAAAGAGGAAAAGTGAGGCAAACCAAGAAGAAAATTGGTTCTTTTTTGCAACTTGCATCCTATCTTGGTGCTCCGTCTTAATTCATTTATGAAGTTGTCATTCCCAAAACTTCTTAATAAATCAAAGTTCAGGGAAAAGATGAAACAGTTGAAGACGCAACGCAGTGTTAGATAGTGGAGGAAGCTGGAGTATTAGGCAGGTGAAGTTGAGGTTAGTTCTCATTCGTGATCTCTTTATGTGCTTCATAGTTAAGCGGTTAATTTACTTAGAAGCTCCTTGCTCTCAAAACTGTTTGCACTAATTAAGGATTAAATCTGATGTTGTGGTCACTCCTTTTTGGGTTACTTAGGCATTGCAAACTGAGAAGAGGAAGATGGTACTTTGAGAAAAGAACCAGTGACACTGCCTTTGAAGGGAGCATATATTTCATCTTCCTGAGAAAGATATTTGCAAAAGAACTTGGGTATGCAATAATTTGCTCGTTTTAAATTTCATTTCGAAATATAATCACATTTTCCACTTGTTGACAAGTAGCTGGCCCAAAAATCAAATCGCAGATTATAACTTTGCCAAAACGGATGGATGAAAGAAGCCTAAGAACTAATAGTAAGTTGCCTCACATCACAAAGCAAACAAACCGAAAGGGGACTATTTCCAGGAATCTAATGTAGCTCCAACGCTCGAGCTCAAATAATTTCTCCCCTACTGAAGAAGCGTAGTCTCCATTGACATCTACTATCAAATGTTACATGGTGAATAGGAATTAAGTACTTAAAATGGTCATTCATATATCAAAGACGCAGTAGAGGTAGTAGTGTATTATCTGTTTCATATATCAGAACTAGAGTTGTGTGATATAATACATTGGCGTTATGCTGAGAAACAAAGTGATCTTTCACAACACAGTATTCCATATCAATGCCGCTAATGCTATTAGTGTTTATTGGAGGCTATTAGATCTAAGGAATGAGGCTCGCTTATGAAAAAGGTACATTTACATACATCGATAGCAAGACAGGGGATGAGGCTCATGTAATTGGTAGAGTATCTTCGCCTCATTTCACTCAAAAAAATTTAACAACGGGAGAGTTTTCTTATATTATGAAGAGTAGAACTAATTTGATTCACCATTTCCGAGGATGTTCCAGAAAAATCATTGAGGTATGTTTGCATGGTTGTAAGAACCTAAGAAGGTTTCCATGTTTTAGCGGAGAATCTCTTGAATCTCTGGAACTATCTTTTTGTTCTAGCTTACAGAAATTTCCAGAAATTCTCGGAAGAGTGAAGCCGGAGTTAAAGATTATTATGCATAAGTACTTTGGGATAAGGGAACTACCATCATATGTATCAACACCTAGATAGCTCATACTATAGAGAGTTTTTAAAGAGAATAATTTTGAACTTGTGTATTGCTCAAAGATTACAATGATATAAATACAAGAAGAGTACTAAATGTTGGTGTATATATACATTTTTTTATTAAAATAAAATATTAAAGGTATATGTTAGTGGGTATAGATTGTGGTAGAAGATGACTAATGGTTTTTGTAACTTATATGACCAATAGTTCTTGTAACTCATTGTCATTAGTTTCTTGTAACTCATATGACCATTAGTTTCTTGTAACTTATGTAACATCTATAACATTCATCTACCCACATTACTACCCCTCATTCTACCTATTGATTATATGGAAGACTTCTTCATCTATAAATAGTGGTGTTTCTTCCTTTGTGAAGTATACCGGAAAAAAAAAAACATAAGTGTGAAATAATATTGTAGTGTGTAGTAGTGAAAGAGAGAGTTGAGACAAAGAAAATATTCTAAGTCTTCAACTATAATCACTATATAAAAGAGAATATTTATATGTTGAAAGAAGGTGTTCTTTTTGTGGAGCTTTGGACTATAATGATTTTTTTTGAAAACAGTCCTTTGAATGTCTTTAGTGTCTGGACCCTTGTTGTTGCTATTCACACAAAGCAATGCAATGACTTTGGTTGACATTTCCTTATGGTTGTGCGTGGCATGTTTGGCGGTGCAGCTGTGATCGCCAACATATTTATAGATGCAAAATCTATCGAACATTCATACTTCCTCAATCGCAAAATCCATGCACAACCAGGGGATACACATTTATCCTTGAACCAAGTACTACAACTCTTCAATGTAGCATAATTAAAATAATTCCTTGTCGATGATTTGTCCAATAACATTTTAGCTCATTCTTGCTGCTAGTGTTTGTTATATTTGGAAATTAGTTTCATTGCAGAAGGTGTGGTTGGGTTGTGATCCCGATCCACACTCCCGTTGCTCTAGGACCAAATTTTGATCGATTAGGCTGAAGTTGGGATGATGATATTTGATTGGTTTGAACATGTTAGTTCAAACATGTTCATGTTTATCGTAGAAGGTGTGGTTGGGTTGTGATCGCCAATTTTTGGGTGATTTGTTTAACCAATCAAATTTTAGTTTATATTTTTTAATAGTTCAAACACATCAGTGTACACTAGGCGTGTTTTCATACGTGTTTTATTTGATCAGACACGTTGTATCACTTTCAATGTGTGGAATGGTCTTATTGACTATTTCACTTGGCCAACACGTCTTTCGACATGTCATACCAAATTGCGCATATTGCATTAATTTATTTCAAATTTGGTATAATCCAAATTAATTCTAAACCCTAAAAAGTAAAATAAATACAAGAACCTGAAAAAAAAAATAGTATATATATACAACATATATGCATATATTGGGAAAGAAATATAGGGTCCCATTGACGGCAGAATCAAGTTGAAATGGAATCAACAAATTTGCAAATCTTGCACTCCGGTGAAATCGAAGTTGATCCCACCTTGTTGAATTTTACTTTCATCGCTATCACTGAAATAAAAATGGTTACGAGAGTGGAGATAATGATATCGAGCTGCAACAAATTCTCTTCTACTCTCAGTTTCATTCAAGTAAGAACTTGGGAAAAATATCTAATCACAGTGTTGGTAAAAAACCTGTAGAAATTGAGTATTTTGTTATTCCAAATTCACTTAACCTAAAGAAAAGTACTTCTAAAAGGGGGGAATCTTCATGTACTTTTTGTGAAATTTGTAAAAATGTGTTTCCTCTGCCCAACAAAATGATGCGGGGCACCAATTGCAATCATCGTTATTGTGAAGAATGCATTCAAAATTATATAGGAAAAAAAATTAATAAGGATATCCATGAGATAATTTCTAAGAAGTACCCTGCTTCTGATTGCAATGGAATTTCAGATATCGATTCAATAATGCCGGTTGATTTCCTTATGCGAGTAAGAGATGCCATTCGACTAACGGAAGTTCTGGCTTTGCCAATAGTTATTCATTGCCCTTTTATGGATTGTATGGGTACACTGGTTGATGATCTAAGGGAATATCCTATTAGGGCATGTCCTGAGTGTTGGAGACTTTTCTGTGTAAATCTTAAATGCTTGCATTTGGGAATGATATGTGAGAATTATCAGTTTAGTAGTCAATTAAATTTGCTCTACTGGCACCATCATTATGAAGGATATCATGATGAACTAGAGGAGGAAATTTGATCAATTAAACTAGGGTTAGCCATGGAAAACATATAATATCATCTTAATAGCATGATTCAATACTAAAGCAATCTTCAACAATTACTGTCCACTCAATTGGAGTCATACTCAACTTAACCCACAATATTGGAAGGAACTCTAACTTGAATTGAGGATTCATCTTCATAATTGGGGGAATTCTAGGGGACTCCCTAGATGGAAGAATCCATGGATGAATAAGCTATCATACCTTGGATACAAAGCCCTCACAAAGCTTGGAACATTGGAGGAATTTGACCTAGCTTGATTATCTTCTTCTTCTTTCTAGAGTTTTCTACAAAGAGAATTTTTGAGAAGATAAACTTTGGGATCTTTTGGGGTTTTGGAAATAATGACTTAATTGGGGTGGTTAAAGGCGTAAAAGAGTTTATATAGGTGTATAAAGTCTACACAAAATGACCCCACTTAATACTAACTAAAAAAGGAATTTCCTAATTTACCCTCACTTAGGCAGCATGGTGTTAGGCACCACGATAGGGCTCACGAGCCGTGGTCCACACCACTGGCCGTGGTTCTGCTCGTGGTCCATGGTCAAGTAGCTAGGACATATGGACTTGGCCCCCCACAAGTCTAAGGCATGACCACGAGCCTTCTCAAGGGTCGTGGACTTCACCACTGACCGTGAAGTGGCTCGTGGTGATATGCTAACTTTAGGAAGCCTTTAGGGAGATACTTCCCAAGCTCCATGGACCACTCCACAAGACGTGGTCCTCGCCACTAGCCGTATAGTTGGTCGTGAATATGAGGCAATGCTTTCCAAGGTTGGGGCAGCCTTGGCCCTTGGCTTAGGCCTTGCCTCTTTGCCTTGGCTCTTGCCCTCTAGTCTAGACTTTTTGCACCCTCACTTAGCCCTAGGTGGCCTACTAGACTACAGGGTGTTACAGGACGAGGAGTAAGAAGAATAAGATGAAGATGATGATGATGAAGAAGGAGAAGAAGAAGAAGAAAGAGGATGAGAACGGGAGGAAACTCCATGAATCAAAAACTTTTAGGTGAGCAAACATTTCAACCTAGAATCATTCTATGTGAGAGAACATTTCATGTCATATCATATTCCTGCATAAGTGTGTGTGTGAGAAAGGCCTTTCACATCACAACAATATATCATAATCATAGACACTTTACTCTCAAAGTGTTCATAAGGCATGTACATAACTTTCATAAAACATGCATAATATCATGTCTTGCCCTTTCAAGGGTCAAGGCTCATATCAAATCAACACATATAGTATTACTACATTAGACATGGATACTATCATAACTCAAGTGATTCTATCACTTCATACAATCTATCATTCATAAGGTAGGTTAGGTAGGTAAAGGCTTTCCACCATAATTCTATCCATTAATCTTTTATTCTCATATAGGCTTTACTCTCAAAGCCTTAACATACATCATTCACCTTGTTAGCTTTACCTTCAAAACCCTAGAAGTCAACATTCATGATTACAAGCCCTACTCTGAAGCTTTTACTTCTTAGAATCATCATACATATCTAGACTTCAAGGCATTCTAATCACATGCTTAATTATTAAGTGATTCTAGTCATAAATCATCATAAAGGTTCAACTTCAATCCTTGCTAGTCATGATCCATCATATATACTATAATATAATTCAATTCATGTCTACATGCTTTCATTCTTGAACAATTACTATAGACATCATCAATTCTAGAAGATCATCTCTAAGTCTTCAATTTCCCTCTTTAAGGCACAAACCTACATTACTCCAATTTCATCAATTAAACTAGGTTTAGCCATGGAAAACTTATAATGTAATCTTAATATCATTATACAATACTAAATCAATCATAAACAAGTACTATCCACACAATTGGAATCATACTCAACTTAACCCACAATATTGGAAGGAACCCTAACTTGAATTGGGGATTCATCTTCACAATTGGGGGAATTCTAGGGGACTCCATAGATGGAAGAATCCATGGATGAATAAAATATCATACCTTGGATACAAAGCCCTCACAAATCTTGGAAGATTTGAGGAATTTGACCTAGCTTGATTATCTTCTTCTTCTTCTTCTTTCTTGAGTTTTCTAGAAAATGAAATTTTGAGAAGATGAACTTTGGGATTTTTCGGGTTTTTGGAAATAATGACTTAATAGGGATGGTTAAAGGCTTAAAATAGTTTATATAGGTGTATAAAGTCTATACAAAATGACCCCAATTAATACTAACTAAAAAGGAATTTCCTAATTTGCCCTCACTTAGGCAGCATGGTGCCATCCACCACGACAGGGCACACGAGCCGTGGTCCACACCACTGGCCGTGGTCATGCTCGTGGTCACTGGTCAAGTAGCTAGGACAAAAGGACTTGGCCCCCACAATTCTAAGGAATGACCACGAGCCTTCCCACGGGTCGTGGTCTTCACCACTGACCGTGAAGTGGCTCGTGATGATGTGCCAACTTTAGGCAGCCTTTAGGGAGATAATGACAAAGCTTCACGGACCAAGTTAACCTGAGTTTATCCAAATTCCGATAAGGTGAGGCTAACATCTTTGCTAGGTCTTGATAAATCTCAAGTTGTGGGGAAAATCACAATGGTGGGGCAAACCTCAGCGAGGACTTTGAGTCCATAAGAGAAGGTGTTTGTGACACATCTCCTTAGAATAAGAAGTCCACATCGACAAAAACACATGATAAGTAAGCAGATCTTACACTTTAGTGGCACGTTTTAAAGTTGGGTGGGTCTAGGGAGAAACGAAAAATATCACTAGCGGGACGAACCATTGTTTATTGGAAAAGAGAAAGTAAAATTATATATATTATAAGAGGTGGTTTATGTCACTTCCCAGCTTAGTATCAGAACTCCACATCGACAAAACACATCAGAGTTATTAGGTATAAAGTTAGATGACCTTATGATACTAATCTACTGACGCATTTTAAAGCCTTGCGGGTCTAGACCCAATGCAAATGATATCACTAACAAGTTGTATGGTGGAAAAAAGGCGGTGCAAATAATAATTGAAGGGATAGAAGAATTATACTGTTGGATTAATTGAATCAATTTCGGGCATGATTCAGTTGTTGGCTCTTCTGGTTTTCATTTCATTTTCTTCTCTGTTGGTGAAAATTCAACTTGGAAGGAAAAAGTACACTATCCAGGTGAAGTTGGCAGGTGCTTGTTTGCTAATTAATTTGCTTTTCTATTCCATATCTTGTGTTTTGATTTTATTTTCATCTATGATTAATAACTAAACAATTGAACCTAATTGATAACAACCCAACCGATAACCAACCCATAAATACCCCTATCTATGACTATGAGCTCTTTTTGTACACTTGAGTTGTTCTATTTTAACTTTTATATCAGTTTGTATTTGTGCTATATCAGTACATGAATCTCCTAGAATTCATGTGTGGTATATCTGTGAATCATAGATTGTTGTTGCCAGCTCCTTTCTAAACAACCTTTCGTGTCTGCTTGCAAGTCAGTAGAGTGTCTGTGAAATTCCCATTTGAAGCTTCTTGTTGTTAGTACCGAAATAAGCAGGTGTCATGGGAAGCTAGTAAAGCAAACCTCGAAAGACCATGAGTAAGAAGACAAATGATAAATATACCAAAAGACACGAAGATTTAACGTGGTTCGGTCAATCAACCTATATCCACAAAGGAGATGAGCAATCCACTATATAAATATGAGAGTACAAAATATAGAGAGAAATAACCTCAACCAATTCCTATTCACAATGTAACATTTGACAGTAGATGTCAATGGAGACTACGCTTCTTTAGTAGGGGAGAAACTATTTGAGCTCGAGCGTTGGAGCTACATTGGAAATAGTCCCCCTAGGCTTCTTTCATCCACCCATTTTCGCAAAGTTATAATCTGCAATTTGTTTTTTAGGCCAGTTCTTGTCAGCAAATGGAAAATGTGATTATATTTCAATAGGAAATTTAAAAATAATGAATTAATTCTTACCCAAGTTCTTTCGTGAACCTCTTTCTTAGGTAGAGGAGATATGTTCCCTTCATAGGCAGTGTCACCGATTCTGTTCTCAAAATGACAACTTCTTCTTGTCAGTTTGCATGCTACCAACAAGGCGGTAGACTGTAAGATTGAAAAATTGTTTATAATCCAAAAAGGAGAGACCACAACTAGTATTCTGTCATTTATTTTTAATATTTTTCCCTAAAAACTTATGCATCTTCAATTGTTTCATCTTTTCCGTGCATAAGAAAGAGAGATATTTGTATTTAAATCAGAGATTACGTCTGATATGTTAAGAAGTTTTGGGAATGATAACTCAGAGAAAACAATACAACAAAATCAAAAATAAATTTAGACGGAGCACCAAGATTGGATGCAAGTTGGAAAAAAAGGACCAGTTTTCTTTTTGGTTTACCTTACTTTTCCTCTATTTCATACATACAAATCACTACTAGAAGAAGCTTTGATATTTTTAATAATTCAACTAAAACATTAATAGAAGGAAGGAATAGCAAAAGTTCAAGCAAAGAAAAACTAGAGACACCACAAATATTAGAATATTACTTATATTTATTTAATCTAAATTCCTTGGTTTGAAGCTGAAGAACTGACGACTCTCCCAAGAATATTAGAATATTTCTTAGAAGAGGAGCAATCCGCGTCAAGCTCAGGATCAACTTTATACAACAAACATAATCCATAATGCTTCATTTCACCATAGAAACATAACGTAAAAAGCCCATAGTCATTTGGTGTTCTCCCATTTGCCTTAGATGTATCCCATAAGCCAGAAAGAGGTATCAACAAAAATGAAATCTCAGGATTACATTCTGAATGGTTGGATAAGGCAAGTTTCTGGGTGATACACGACATCCCATCATCACATAAGGGATTCAAGTGAGCTGTCATGTCAATCAATTTTTCAGAGTAACATACAACGAATCCCAAGAAGTTCTCACATACGTACCAATTTTTAGGCAAATTGACTGATACACTTGTACTAGTTCCCTGATGGTGGAACCAACCTGGGATGTTGATCCCCCAACTCATAAGCGCTCTTAGTGACAAGGAATTTGAAGCAGATGAGATATTCTGAAACAACGAATTACAGATCAAATCATTGCTCCAATCTGTAGATATTGTGTGCAATTGCTTTGAAAATTCTAGCAGTTGTGGTAGCCTCTTGCAATTTGATAAGTACAAGGTTTCAGGATCACCAAGTTGGGCTATGCTTTCAGGCAAATGCACAAAATTATTTCCATTGAGATGCAACTCTTTCAAAGACGATAAGCATCCAATGTCTTCCGGAAGTCCTCCATCTATTAAATTGCAGAAACTGAGATTCAGAATTTCCAATGAGCATAACCCTTCATTCACCTGAGGGAACACAAAGTACACTCCATATTCTAAACATTGTCCTAAAAAACTCAAGGATTTAAGCTTGTTCAATCAGACGATGGAAGAGGGAGGTTGTGAAATTCGAGTGCAGCTAGCATCAAGCTCCTCCAGGTTGGAACAAATAAACATGCTTGCTTAAATATACTAGTTATAATCTCTTCTGTCAAGTTATTAAGTTATGGGCACCCCGACACATCTAGCTTCACCAAACCTTTCAACATGCCAATGCTACTTGGAAAAGCTACAAGTTTTTCCATGACTGACAAACCTAGCTTTGTAAGATGAGCTTGGTGCTGAATAATAGATGATGGTATTTCACTTATCCCAATGCCTTTCAGCTTTATCTCTAACTCCGACTTCATTCTTCTAATGATTTCTGGAAATATCTCCAAACTTTGGCAACCATCTAGATTCAGATGTTCAAGAGACTTCACATTAACACATGGAAAACTCTCAAGGCTTTCACAACGATACAAATTTAACTTAATGAGTTTTTTGCAATCACCCAGGGAAGAGTGAACCTCTTTTAAGACTACTACATTTCTCCAGATTCAAACACTCCAAATTTGGCATCCCCGTGAAATTTGGTGTTTGTATCAGTCTTCTAGAGAAGCTCAGATCTAACAATCGTAGACACGGAAAAATCTCCTATTCACAACAAATAGATAAATTGCTTCCAGAAAATCCACCGCAAGTTGTTGGACAGACACTCAATGGAGCCGTTGGGAATGTATTTCGAATCAATCAAAGAGGAGGGTAAAAAGATATTGTTTAAGCTACCATCATTTATGTATAATATCCTAAGATTTTTCATATTTTTCATCGCCTCTTTATTAAAGCATATTTGTCCAAAATAAGTACACCAAATTGCTTCCACTGGCATGGTCCCCTGGCAAAAAGATAAATAAACGGCTAGTAGACCAATTAATGGCTTAATAACATAAGATAAATAAATATCAATATATGAAAACAGGAAATTTAAAAATACTACATTGTTTAACCTACTTACTGTGTTGTTGTCAATCACTTCTCTGAAATCTTCAATGTTCCATATTCTGCTAGGTTCTCCCAAATCTTTATGCATTTTCACCACGTATTTACCCATCGCTTGTATTAAGTCATGCATTTCAATTATATTGTTTATAGAGATGAATACAAGAGATTTGTCAATTAGGACACGCAATCCAATATTTGCTCCAGAATAACAGCTCTCAAGAATTTTCATGATGTAATCTTTATCTTTCCCTCGAAAGAAGCATGCTATATCTAGAAATATATCTCATTGTACGGTCTCCAATCAATCATAGCTAATTTTGAGCTTTTCAACAATTTATGAATTAGAGTTATTCTTTATTTCCTCCATAGCACTTCTCCACTCTGTTATGTCCCTCTTATGTAATAAAGAACCCCACACTTTTAGGGCTAAAAGAAGGCCTTTAGCATGATGTACAACCTCCATTGAGAGCTTCTCAAAATATTCATCGGGAACTTTCTTTTTTGATGAAAGCATATTGATTGAACAATTTAATAGCTTGATGGTTAACTGGTGTAGTCACTTCATATATCACATCACTCAGTTCAATCAAATGAGTATCTCTAGTTTTTGCAATAATTCTACTCACATTACCATACCAATTAGAATTTGCTACTAGGTAATCCAAATGGTCTCTTTGATCTATGTCATCAAGCACAACTAAAACCTTCTTAAAACGAAGTCAATGAGCTATCATCTGCTTTCCGTCCTCCTTATTATTTACATAATTATCTTCTTTCCTTAACAATTCCGAGAGAGGGATATTTTGCAAAGAATGCATTCCACATTAGTTTTCTTTAATATCCGTAATGAAACTTGCAGCTTCAAATTGATACGAGAGTGTGTCAAAAATTGCCCTTGCTATTGTCGTTTTACCAATCCCCACACTACGAACTTCATTGATTTCAAGCATTAGTTGGGATTTTACTTCCTCTAAATGAGTATCTATTCCCACAACATCTTGCAAATAAGATACTGAAGTCTTGCATAATTTGAACAAAATTTGATTAACAATTTGTTGAATATTTTCTGATTCAACCCTACATAAATAAGAAGATTAATTAAATAAGTGTCATCACATATTGTGGATAAGCATAATAAAGATAAGTATTATAAGTGTTTCATAGTGTAATAACCCATATTTTAAACAAGGGCATATTAGTCATTAGCCAAAAAAATAATCAAATGGGCCTTAGCCCATCAGAAACCTAACAAGGGAAAAATTAATGGGAAAATTTTCAAAATAGCAATATTTTAGCTTTTAGTGGGACTCCTTAATAATAGTTTCACTATTTATTTAAAATGACAATATTTTAGTTTGTTAAGGGATGAGTTATGTATTTATTTTATTTTGATTAATTTGAAAGAATACAAATAATTAATAACAGAATAGAGAAAATCATGGAATAGAAAATTTCAAAAACGAAAAAAGGATTTTAATATAAATTAGTTACGTTTTGAAAGAGCATATGTTGCCATTTTCTCTTTCGAGCGTTTTTTTGCCTTGTTCTTAAGAATTCCAAAAAAATTGCAAAAAATAGTTTTGTCTTCTGAATCATTCAATTGATAATTTTCAAAGTTTCTTCGAGTTGAGTTCGGCATATTCACAGAGGTTTTCAAAATTCACGACTATAATTTCGTCAGTTTCATTGAATTCAAGAAATTTCGACATCAAGTATTTTTGTTTTTGTTGATTATTTTATTTGTTTGGATGATATATTCGTATATCTCGACTATAATAGAGGGTTGGTTTTTTTCTGATGAAATCGGTGAAATCTTTGTATGGTTTGATATTTTTAGCTCTTTTTGGATGTTTTGTATCCAAACTATGATGTAGAACGATTGAAAGTGTTTGATTTTTTTTAGTTTCGTAGTTGTTTTCTTTTTATTTGAATGCATACAATATTTTTTTATCAATAATATCGTCAGTTTCATTGAACTCAAGAAATTTCAACATCAGGTATTTTTGTTTTTGTCGATTATTTTATTTGTTTGGATAATATATTCGTACATCTCGACTATAATAGTGGGTTAATTTTTTTCTGATCAAATCGGTGAAATCTTTGTATGGTTTGATATTTTTAGCTGTTTTTGGATGCTTTGTATCCAAACTATGATGTAGAACGATTGAAAGTGCTTGTTTTTTTTTAGTTTCGTCGCTGTTTTCTTTTTATTTGAATGCATACAAATATTTTTGTATCCCATTATGTTAATGTAAACAGTAACAATATGAGATTTTCGTATCCCCTTTTTTTTTGGATATTTTGTATCCAAATTATGATGTAGAACGAATGAAATTATTTGTTTTTTTAGTTTGGAAGCTGTTTTTTTTAATGCATACAGTATTTTGTATCCCATTAAGTTAATGTAAATAGTAACAATATAGGGATAGAGTCATAAAAATTATCTGATATACTGAACAGAGGACAACTAGGGATTAAAAATCATAAAGTAATTAAGAATTGTATACCAATATTTGTTGCCTTGTAGTAGGTTCTAGATACAATTAAATATTGGATTCAATTTGTTGTAGGTGAGCTAAAAGGTGAAATCTTTGTATGTAAATACATATCAGTATGTATTGAGTGCGTGTTCTATATTTTTTCTTTTTGAAGCTAGCTACCTGGAAGGCCATCCAAGAAGTATCGTGACAAGGCGTACAACGAGCTATATGGGAAGAAGAGCAAGAATTCTTACAGTACTTGTGGGTTTAAGGGGCACAATAGGCGTTTGTGTAGGAATGGACCCCGTATTGTTTAGTTAATGATGCTTGAATTTTATCTCTTATTAGAGTGGAATTTTTCCCAATTTCTAATGCCCTCTGCTTTTATATATTTACTTGTTTGGAATTCTTTGAATATGTGTTCAACCGAAATGTATTCATATTCATGTTATGAATTTATATTATTTTTGTGTATTTAACGTGTAAGTACTTTAAAGTGTAATTGAAAAATTATATGAGTCACAAATTTAAATTATAAAAAAAATGGAATACAATCTATATACCTAAAGATATGTATAACTTAAAATACAAAAAATTGTTGGTATAGAATTATAATGAATACAACTCTTTTGGCATTCTAGTTTAAGAAAAAAAAATATAAATACATATTAGTAGTAAAATAAAATGATATTAAAATACATTTTTGGTGAAAACATAAAACATAGAATAAGTTTTATTCAAACTAAATTGTATTTATATTTCAATATCCAGTCTTGTTATATTATTATTATTTCACTTCAAAATTGTAGTTACTATTTTTCTGGATCAGTTTATATTCCAAAAATCAGGATGTATTTCAATATCAGTTGGTATTCCAAAAATCAGGATGTGTTTCAATATCATTTTGTATTCCAAACCCTAAATGAATACCAAATAAGTTTGTATTTCCCTTCTAATAATGTATTCATCACAATTTTATATATTATGTTTTCATCAAACTTATATTGATTAAACAAAATAAAATACAAAAATATGTCTTCCTAATACAGTTATGATTAAAACTGCAGAGAGTATACACATGAATACAAAAAATGTCTTACAAAAAATAAAATACAAAAAATGTCTTACTAATACAGTTATGATTAAAATACAAAAAATGTCTTACTAATACAGTTATGATTAAAATACAAAAAATGTCTTACTAATAATACACAAATCAAATGAGGGAAATTCCCCAAAAATTTGAATATTATTTGGTATACCTCTAGTAATTCTGATTGATTCCATCATTGTAGACAATTAGATGCTTTCCCCAAAATCTAAAATCCTAAAAGCAAATTTTGATATTATAAAATATAAATGTACTAAAAATCAAACAAAATAAACATATAAATGAATTTTTAGATTCTACTAAATCTGAAAAATTAAAACAAAATCACAAAAAAAATTGAAAAAAAATTGTTTAAAAGACTAAAAATCTGAAATACATAAATATTTAATGAATAGCTAAACAAAATCACATAAAAAAAAAAAGTGACTGAAAATTCGTAATATATACAATCTGGAATATACACCATAATCGGTGATTTTAAAAAGCAAATCAAAATAAATCTCAATAAATAATGGAAATTACCTTTGCCAATCGAGAAATTTCTTGAATTAATATAGAGATTTCGTTTAACAATCGAGCAATTTCTTGAATTAAAATAGAGATTTTGTTGAACAATTTGTGAGAACCTTGAAGAAAGAGAAGCTGGAAAATGTGAAAGGTGGGGGAAAGAAAACGTGAAAGGTGGGGAAATAAGGGTAATGGGTAGTGGTGTAATTGTTTTTTTCTTTTTAAATGGTTATTGATTTAGAATTTGGTCCAATATAGGACTGTTTTGATAAATAAAAGGAAATTTAAATAATAAAATCTGAATACAAATTATTTTCTAAAATATTGCCATTCTGACATTTTAAATAAATATTTTAAAGTGTTGTTGTTTTGACTAATTATGTTACCTATTATGACTTGATTGCTAATTTTCCCAAAATTAATTTAAGCTAAAGAGATTATTGGAGTTAAGAGTTTTGTCAGCAACTCTTGGAAAAAAAAGGAAGAAAAAGTACGTTCTTTGTGTCTCTTCCTATGAAGGAGCATGAAGATGATTAAAACAGAGAAAAATAACTAAATGGAGAAGAAGTGGAACTCTTGCTATTGCAAGTATGGATTTCAAGGTAAGTTTCTTCACTTAGTTTTAAAGATTGAATTTGTATATTCCCTGACTATAAATTTGAGAACTGAGAGTTTGAAAAACATGGGTTTAGAAGGAATAAAGGAATCTGTTAAACTCTTATTATCTTACGGTTTGAGTGAGTATGTTAAATGTTTGGACCAAACTTTTGTAGTTTGGCATAAACTGAAGAAGAATTGCTGGACAGTGACATTAGTTCTGTTTATTATAGGGTGAAGTAATCAACAATGAGACTTTTTGCGGAATCTGAAGCACCAATTTGATATAAATTGATAGATTGAGAGAATATCATAAAACCTTGAAGTTTGGGTATTCTGAATTTAGTATGAAATAGCCTAAACGAAGGAAGTATTATGAAACCGATATGATGTGATTATAGATTGATTGAAGGAATTCATATAGATTGCCCAAGTGACAAATTTGGTACTTCAACACGAGTACTATGAGTAGTAATCTTACCACAATTGATGTTTTATAACTTTCATGATTTTCACATGGTTTATAAAATAAATGTGTTATCGAATGTTTTGAACTTGCATGTGGGACAAGTCTTTTACTGGATATGATACTGAAAAGATTATTTGAGATGATCTTATTCTTACAAGATATGATTATTGTTATTGAAAAGGTTTTACACTTATTTGAGAAATAGTATTTTGACAGGTAATTGTTAAACTTTGAAATGATATGATTTGATAAGATTTAAATGCTCTGTTCGATTTTGAAATGCTTCTACTGATTACAAGAAAAATATAAATGGGAGTAGACCTTAATGAATCCCGTAGCTAACGGCGGGTTCGTTAGACCTGGTGCACCTTGTAGTTACAGATTACCGATAATGCCCTTGCTAGTGGAAATGTAGAACTAGTATACTGTTACTGATATCCCTCGAGTAGGGATCTACTGATATGAATATTTAAGTCCTTTATGAGGAGCTCACTGTTATTGGTTACTTCTTAAAAAGAAGGCCACACTGATTACATGATTCATCCTTGGAAACCTCCCAACTATAAGATTTGATATGAAAATATTTTTCTGAGTTTACTATTAAGTATTTACATTGATTTTGCTTATATGAGGCACATAAGATTGAATATTGAACCGTTTCTGAAAGGACATTATTTCATTATTTTGATTATTATACTAGCATGTTTTCTGACTTGTCCCTCATTAAAATGGTTGTGGTTAAGTATTATGACTCACTAAGCTAGCGACTCACTCCTCGCTAATTATTTTTACAGAGAACTCAGGTGGTATTGATGATGATTTCATTAATTAGAGAGTGTGATTGGTAGCATTTGGTGAGCCCCACATTGATTTGTGTGGCAAGAGAACTATTGATTTACTATGGTTTATTTAGTTTCTTTTAAAAACTCTTAGAGTCACTCCATTTTTCATTCCTTTTATTCGAGTCATGATTATTCCTTCGTATTGTAGTCAAGTGACTAGATTTGAACCTCTTTTTTCGCATTTGGAGATGAATTGGTATTATTGCGTGACAATTAGATCATCGATGGATATTATGTCTTTATTTATAGTTGTTATTAGTTGTGTTGTGAAATTTTGAGACAGGAAAAATTCAGGATAGGCCCAAAAATAAAGGAAACTCTGTCCGATTTTCTGTAGAATTATGGTAAGGCTTGCTTTGGGATTCTCCCCCTTAGCGCCGATCACAGACCTAATTTGGGTCGTGACACATAGTCTAAGTTATTTGGCTTGACTGAATGTATATAGCTTTTAAAATGGGTAATGCTGGTGAGGTTAAGGTGTTTGGTGTTGGCACAGTGTTTTTGAAAACCAATATTGGTTCACCGTTAGTCCTAATAACTCTCATATGTTTTGTCGATGTGGAGTTCATATATATATCCACATCGACAAAACAAATGAGAGTTATTAGGACTAACGGTGTGTATATATATATATATATAGAATTCTACGTTGCCTTTTTCAACCAAAGAATGGTTCTTCCTGCTAGTGATATTTTTCATTTCTCCCTAGACCCACCTAACATTAAAACGCGCCACTAAAGTGTAAGATCTGCTTACTTATCATGTATTTTTGTCGATGTGGACTTTTTATCCTAAGCACATGTGTCACAAACACCCTTTCTTATGGACTCAACGTCCTTGCTAAGGTTTGCCCAACATTGTGATTTTCCCCACCACTTGAGATTTGTCTAGACCTAGCAAAGATGTTTGCCTCATCACCTTATCGGAATTTGGCTAAACTCGGTGTTAAATTTAGCTTGCATCGACACAGTTAACACAAAAGTTACTTTAATACCATCTGTAATTGCCTAACCCACTAGTGATATTGTTCTATCTGGTCATAGACCTGCACAACTTTTAAAGGCATTATTAAAGTACAAGGTCTACTTACTTATATACACTTAACATCTCTCATGCGTTTTGCTTATATGTTACTTCTTATCCTAAGTTAAAGTGTAACACATACAACCTCTCTCCTAATTTTCCAAAGCAAATTAAATCATTTTTTACTTCAAAAACCAAGTGTGAGATGAATTCTTTAATACTTTGATCTAATAAGTGATGTAGTAAAGAATAATTTGAACAAACGATTCAAAATAAAAGAAATATGGGCCTGATAGTTTGTCATAAGAACCTGGACTCTATCTAAAATAGAACAACTTGTCCGCAAAATAGAAGATTTGCGCATTTTGGACTAGACTTACATTGGACAATAGGCCTCCACCGCTAGAGACCATCCAAATAAGACTCAATAACTAATTTAAACATAAAGACCCTGCATATTGTGTTTTCCCAACTTAAAAACTACAATTGAAATCAAATAAAAGACCAACAATAGACTACATATAAAGTAAATAAGAATTCAAATTGCTATTTTGTTTCCAAGGAAACAAAACTTGAACTTTTTCAGATTCATTTAAGTTTCTGATCATAGAGTTTCCTCCCCTTATCCTCCTCTTTCTTCTTCTCCTTCTTCTTCATCATCATCATCATCTTCATGTTCTTCTTCTTCCTCCTCGTCCTCCTCTAGTTCATCATGATATCCTCCATAATGATGCTGCCAGTAGAGAAAATTTAATTTCCTACTAAACTGATATTTCTCACATATCATTCCCAAATGCAAGCATTTACAATTGACACAGAAAAGTCTCCAACACTCAGGACCTTCCCTAATCGGATATTTCCTTAGATCATCAACCAATGTACCCATACAATCCATAAAAGGGCAATCAATAACTATTGGTGATGCCAGAACTTCCGTTAGTCGAATGGCATCTCTTACTCGCATAAGGAAATCAATCGGCATTATTGAATCGATATCTAAAATTACATTGCAATCAGAAGTAGGGCACTTTATAGAAATCATCTCATAGATATCCTTATTAATTTTTTTTCCTATATAATTTTGTATGCATTCTTCACAATAACGATGAATGCAATTGGTGCCCCGCATCATTGTGTTTGGCAGCGGAAACACATTTTTACAAATTTCACATAAAGTACATGGAGATTCCCCCTTTTTAGAAGTACTTTTCTTAAGGTTAAGTGAATTTGGAATAACAGAATACTTGATTTCTACAAGTTTTTTACCAACGCCATGATTAGAGCTTGATTTCAAGTTCTTACCTGAATGAAACTGAGCTGAGTAGAAGAGAATTTGTTACAGCTTGATATCATTATCTCCGCTCTCGTAACCTTTTTTATTTTTTGTGATAGCGATGATAGCAGAATTCAGCAAGGTGGGATCATCTTCGATTTCGTCGGAGTCCAAGATTTGTAAATCTGTTGATTTCATTTCAACTTGATTCTTCCATCAATGGGACTCTATATTTATTTCCCAATACATGCATATATATTGTATACATATAATTTTTTTAGGTTCTTGTATTTATTTTACTTTTTAGGGTTTAGAATTAATTTGGATTATACCAAATTTACAATAAATTAATGCAATATGCACAATTGGTATGACGTGTCGAAAGACGTGTTGGCCAAGTGAAACAATCAATAAGACCATGTCACACGTTGAAAGTGATACAACGTGTATAATCAAATCAAACACGTATGAAAACACGCCTCGTGTACAACTGATGTGTTTGAACTATTAAAAAACATAAACTAAAATTTGATTGGTCAAAATAAATCAGCCTAATCACGATACTTCCCACTCAATGGAACTAACATGTTCAAACCAATCAAATATCAGCATCCCAACTTCAGCCTAATCGATAAAAAAAATGATCCTCATCTCATTTGTTTCTTCCCAGCTCAAGTGACGTGTTTCATCCAATCAAATATTATCATATAAATTAAAATATGGTTAAAATAATTTGTCCTGATCATGTATGTTCCACCCTAGCAGAGGTAGGATATTCTAGTTAATCAAATATCGTCATGAGAGTTTCAATTTGATTGGTCGAGAAGAGTTTGTCATCTCTTCCATCTCGACACAAGTTGTAACACCCCACTACTAGAAAGACTTGGAATTAGAAAGAAACCATTTTTGGAAATAATCAAATTTGGAAAGTTTGACAAAGTTAAGTTAAGTATGAGTTATCGGTGTACTTCAAACGACCATAACTCCTAGATCAGGATGAGTTAGGTGTGCTACAAGATACCGTAGGAAATATCATTGAATTATATTTCCAACGACACCGATTTTGCTCAGTTTTGAGTTCGTATGAGAGACATATGATCATTTGAAGTTGGGTTGTCTAGATAAGGAAAGTCAAAACCAGATTTTTGAAGGGTACAATCATTTCACTACCCAAGTAATTTATTTCGTTTTTGGTAATTACTTAGGGGTCTAAACTGAATTGGGTCATTTTACGCACTCAAAGATTTCACGCTAGGGTTTTAGAGAGAAGAACTCAAGAGAAAAGAGAAGAGGAGAGCTAAGATTCGTCGTGTTTGTGAGGGATTGATTGGGGATTTTGTCAAGTATTTGATCCCACGAGGTATGTGAGACTTTCATAACGTTGGGTTCGTTCACCCACGTGCCAAACATGTTTATTTCAGCGTGAAGCCGTCCTAAAATTATTCGAAGTTTGAATGTTCTTGATGTGTGTTCTTGAATTACTTTCGTTCTTGAATTTGGGTTTAGATTGAGGATTTTCTTGAGGTTATAGTGTTGTTTTCTTGAGTTGTTTGAGTTAGATTCTTGTGTACATATACTGGGTATCTGAATCTAAAGAGAATTTGAAAAAAAGAACTGAGTTTAGGTGAATTGGGGTTAGAAAATGAAGAAGGAAAAAGTCAGGCGAATTTGGGTACCAGGGCCGCGTCGTGGACCTGTTCCTCAGGATAGGAAATTTTCTCTCCACATCGTGGAGCGGTCATGGACCCTTCTGCCTCAAAATTTACTTCACGACCAAATATTTAAATATATCTCCGCGTCGCAGACTTGCTTCCAGACAATGATTTCTTGATCGTTAATCATGTTTAACTATCTAAAAATACTCTTAAACATCATGAGATCTTTCATATCACAAATCACAATCCTTGAATCCATAAATTCAAATTCAAGGAAAGTTAATAGCCAAGTCCAGAGAAGTTCATAGAGTCTTCCAAAAGTCTTCCACAAATGTTTTAACTTTGTTTTAAGACCTGAGTTTGGAGTTGAGTAAAGAGTAAAGATGATTGAAGTTCATTTCTTCAAAAGAGTATATCGGGACTATGTATTCCCAAATAGTAAAATGTTTTCACATTTAAACAAGAAAGAAAACTGAGATTTGCAAAAGAGCTTTTGAGCTAGTTTTCAGTAAAGAGTATATGCTTTCACAATTATGTAATAGAGGAAGCACTGATTTCCAAGAGAGCCTTTGGGCAAGCTTTGAGTAGTTATCTTAAACCAAAGAGTTATGTTTTTAAACATTTGAGCTAGTATATTTTGGGAGTAGTATTGATCACCAATATGGGGGAGAGTTCAGACAACTCCCAGCCCCCATAAACTATGTAGTTGTCATGGGTTGAAAAGGGTCATACTTTTTAGATGATTCCTTAGTGCTTTTTAGCATATACTTGTGGATGCACTTAGTAGTGAGGCTCTATACCCTTGATAAGGTATAGGAAGGCCCTGGCAGCGTGAGGCAAAACATTGTATCATCACATAGCTCTTAAGTGATGGTTATCGTTTAGAGAAACTCCCACAAAAGTATTTTAATTTATTATATACACAGAGTTACTTATATTTTTATATACATCCAGTGTTTATATTGTATCCTAGCATATACACAGAGTTACTATTGTATTTCTAAATATATAGAGTTGTTATCCATGTTTTAAAAGTTTTTCTTTATATTGCATTTACATTATTGCTTTATATTGAAATAAGTTGAGTTGAGTTGCGACCATGTATGTTCCTTCAGTTCCTTTCAAGCTTATGTCTTGTTTAGTATTCCCCTCGCATGCTCGTACATTCAACGTACTTATGCCAGTTGGCCTGCATCATTTTATGATGCAGATTCAGGTAACCAGGATCAGCACACGGCGCATCATTGATCCAGTTGAGCTTCAGAGTTGTTGGTGAGCCTCCTTTCTTCCGGAGGATCCCCTTTTTTATTACTTTATCATTTTAGTTCATCAGGATGTCTTGGGTCTTGTCCCGATGTCCATATCAGTTGTTAGAGGCTTCATAGACAGTTAGTTGATGTTAGTTCTTTAGTCTATTCATTTTCATTCTATTATGTTGAGACTTAAGTTTGCCTTATTTGCCAGTTGAATGTTTCCTTTATAATATTCTAGTTTATTACATTGATTTATCTTGTTGAATAAAGTCTTTCGATGAGTAGTAAGCCAGGCCAAGGGTTCGCTTGGGGTAAACAATCGTTCTCGAGTGCCAATCCTGTCTAGGGTGTGGACTCAGGGCGAAAGAAACTTGGTATCAGATCACAGAGTTCAAAAGTCCTAGGGAGTCTATGAAGCCATTTTTGTAGAGTCCTAGTTATCAGTGTGAAGAGCGCCACATCTATAATTAGGAGGCTGCGACACTTAGGAATTATCTCACTTCTTTAATACTCATTTCGTGCAATAGATTTTATCTCTAAATATTTTTTTCTAACTCATGCTTGCACGAGTCTGTAAGATCATGCCTCCACGAAGAGATTTCAGAGGTCGTCCTGCTAGAAAGAATGTTGAACCACAGGAACAAGGGGTACCTAATGCACCAGAAGTGCAACCCCAAGAAGAGGTCACCAATGTTGAATTCTGAGAAGATATTCGGATTCTAAGTCAAGCATTGACCAATCAAGTTGGAGAAAGGCAGAATCAACTGGAAGGGGGTGATACATCAATGATCTGTGAGTTCTTAAGGATAAACCCTCAAAGCCTCACTGGTTCAAGTGTCAAAGAGGATCCAAAAAACTTTGTTGAAGAACTTCAGAAGGTTTTTGAAATTATGCATGTTGCTGATACTGAGAGGGTGGAACTAGCTGCATGCCAAATGAAGGGTGTCGCTAGAATCTGGTTTGATTAATGGAAGAAGAATCGAGATGAGGGTGCACCACTTGTGAGTTGGGCTTGTTTTAAGGAGACCTTCTTGGGGTGTTTCGTCTTTTCCCAAGAACTGAGAGAGGCAAAGGTATGAGAGTTCCTTAGACTTAAGCTGGTTTCTTTGAGCGTTGTTGAGTATAGTCTGAAGTTGACCCAACTTTCACGCTATGCTCCGAGGATGGTTGGTTATATGAGAAGCAAGATGAGTTTGTTTGTTGATGGGTTGTCTCTTCTGTCTAGTAGGTAAGGGAAGGCAGCTATACTGATAGGAGATATGGACATAGCGAGGCTGATGATCCATGTGCAACAGGTTGAGGAAGAGAAGCTGAAAGACAGAGAGGAGTTTTGTAAGAAGAGAGATAAGACAAGGAATGAGTCAGGGCACCTGAAGAGTAATGTCAATCGGTCATCTTTCTAACAGAAACAGAAGGGACCTGCTCCATCATTTGCTAATGCACCTACACCAAGGAACAAATGTGAGTACAATAGTCAGAATTTTAGAACTAGACCTGCACTTTCTCAAGGTAGTGTGGCACAAGGGGGTAGTAAGCCTCCTGCATGTTCTAAGTCTTGTAGGAGCCACTCAGGGATGTGTCGTGATGGCTCCACTGGTTGCTTCAAGTGTGGCCAGAACGGTCATTTATGTGAGAGTGTCCTAAGAACAAGCAGGGTAATGGAAATGGGGCAATAGAGCTCATTCTTTATCACGCCCCGAGACTACCCCCGAGACGCGGACACGGGACCTAGGACCACAAGTGATCCCAAACTAACCCTGTTGGCATGATCATGAGCATACTAAAGATAACAAACTGATGCGGAAGCTAAATCATAAATAAAATGAAAAGATGGGGAATACCCATATACTATAACTCAGATATATGAAAACTGATAAGTTTAATACAAAGAAGTTATTAACTCACAACTAAGCTGAATCT
>JAJOOO010003284.1:0-22448 GCA_029582685.1 Solanum piurae
ATATTCTGAATTCATTCAAATTCTATGTATTTGATGTATTAATTGGTTGCTTTGTGTTTAATTTGCATTGTTGTTGTGTTATACAAGTCGTTTAATTTGACCGATGTATAATAGTATATGATTCAATCAGATCTGCATTGCACGATTCATATGTCTTGAAGGTCGTCAAAAAGTATGCACAACTCATATCAATTATCAATGTCTGGATTCTACGCAAAAAGAGGTTTGGATGTATCTGTGCACCCTAAGTACAAATCCCACTCTGATTTTGATTCATTTGATATTGAGTATGCAAAAGACATACCTCAACAACTAGAAGGAAGTCTGTAAGTATTTTTGTATCGATTTATCTTTGATTTATACAACATTAGAAAACATCTAATAAGATATTTTACTTTTTGTATATAGGGATTGTGGTGTTTTTGTGTCGTCTTATGCGGAGTATTTGAGCTACGGTAATGGTATTTTGACAGATCCTTTTGATACAAAGTCAATGTGCATCAGATACGCTACACTTTTGTGGGATTATGTGAACAAAAAGATTCAATTTGATGCAATTAGCGATAGTGAAGATCCACAAAAGTCTACCAGAAATCGTTCAGATATTGACAGTAGTGAAAGAATCACAATCCATTAACATATTTTAGTTCATGTCCTCAACTTTTTGTTTTATCTGAACATGTTTAGAATTTTTGGAAATTTTTTGATTGTTTTTCGTTATATTGTAAGAAAATATTGTTTATTCGAAGTTGTATAATAAGTTGTCAAAAATTAGTCAATTATATACATTTGTTGACTTAAAATATATAACGAATTGTATAAAATATATAAAATTAGTTATTATACACAGTTGTTCACTTAAAATACATAAATATTTGTATAAAATATGTTTAATGTATAGTTCAACCAGTAACATACACAAATTTATACAAGTGACCGTAAATTACTCGATTATACCCATTTGTTGACTTAAAATACATAACCACTTGTATAAAATTTATATAATATAGAGTTCACGCCGTAAATTATACAAACTGATATAACTAATAAATTATTACTCAATTATACACATTTATTGACTTAAAATATATAACGAATTGTATAAAATCGGTATAATGTATAGTACACGCCTTAGCATATACAAACTGCTATAACTAGTCGCAACTTAGTCAATTATACACATTTGTTGATTTAAAATACATAACGATTTGTATAAAATTTATATAATATAAAGTTCACGCCGTAACTTATACAAACAAATATAACTAATAAAAAATTACTCAGTTATATACATTTGTTGACTTACAATATATAACGAATTGTATAAAATTTGGATAATGTATATACAAACTGTTATAACTAGTCGCAAATTACTCAATTATACACATTTGTTGACTTAACGAATTGTATAAAATTTATATAAGTTATAAAGAATTTCTCAAATATACAAATTTATATAAGTTATAAACGTTCCCATTTGTATAAACAAATTTGTATAAACGTTCTCATTTGTATAAACAAATTTGTATAAACGTTCTCATTTATACTAATTTGTTGACTTAAATTTCATAACGACTTGTATAAAATCTGTAGAATACACGAAGTTCAATATGTATACATATACAAACTTATCACATTCAGTGTTAATCAGTTGTAGTTTGGTAACTGAATCATTTCCTTCAAAATTCAAATCAAGCAATTTGTTGGGTTGTTCAGTGTCAAATACAAAATTTGACAAATCATCATTGCACTTCAATCCGGTTACAAGTGAAAACTCTCAACGGGTGAAATGCAATGTTGTGCCATTGACATGTACCAAATATTGATCTTTTGAACTATCCTTCAACTCAGCGCTTCTACTCCTCCATCGAGGAGCCGTTCTTGCGAGAAGCAAGGGATGTCGTGAACGGTGGGAGGTCACAGAGAATTGACCTATTCATAAAGTGATCCTATGATCGATACAGGATATAAACTATCTCATTCTTTATTCTATTCTATTTCTGAAGAAAAAAAAGTCTCATTAAGCACCTAAAAATATGTGCTTGAACATTGCATTTGTGCATTAAAGTCAACTGAGAAAAACATTCTATTTCACAAGAGCGTTTAAGTTGATCTTCAGAAAGTTTCTTGGCCAGATCCTCGATTACATCCACATTCGTATAACATTGCATGTGTGGGGCTTCTCTTGGACCTTCATTGACCATAAATTGAACTCTCTAATAAACATCATTAACTTCTTTAGGCAAATAATTGTATTTGTATAACTAACTCAATTCAATTTGTATATCTATAACATTACAAATAACACCATTGATTATTTATACATCTGTTGGTTCTTGATAATGTAATATATACAAATTACTGAACTAACAATCCATCTATTGTGTGATATACAAGTTAAATTGCCCATATACAAATCGAAGAAAAAAAATCAAAAATAGGGTAATACCTCAAAATCTTATGCTTCCTCTTTGTCCATTGCAACATAATCATCTTCTCCACTCGTTTTTGAGTCATTTTTACTAGAAGATGTTTCTTGTAATTTTCTTTTTTTAGATTTGGCAATAGAACTTGCAATTGCTTCAAAGTCTTGAGTAAAACCCAACGAAAAAGATGGATTTTGTACAGATTCAATTGCATGCAAATGTATTCCTCTAGTGATTCGCTTTGATGGAGATTGTTCCTCCATGACTACACTGGTAGGGATTACTATTCCAATCGATTACAACTTTTGGTTTAAGAACTGTGAAGAAGTTGGGGAGAACGAAAAATTATACAAATACAAAATAATAAAACTGATGAAGGTATAAAAAATAAAAATAAAAAATTACCTGAAATTGAATTTGAACGAGTGCAAGTTTGTATAAAAGGGCAATTGGGATTCCCACGTCCAATATAAATAAAAAGTGGGACCCATTATAGCCGTTTTCTAAACAATAACCCTTTTATATAATTAATTTGAACTATAATCATATAGCATAATTAAGTAGTAAAGGTTAGCTTAATTATATAATTATCCCATACATAAATAATTCGTTATTATTTCACATTTATGCCTTTCAATTATAATTGTGCACAAATAAACACTTAAATTTGTATAAAGTTAAATAGGTATACATATGAGTCTACGTGGCATAATACACTAAAAACACTACATAGGACACAAAATGTAATGTAGGATATCACGTAGGACACGTGTGCCTATTTGTTCAACTTTATAAAAGTTCAAGCCTCTACTTGTACACACCCAAAGTTCAAAGGGATAAATATAATATTTTTTTTTTAAAATAAAATAAATGTTGGGTGTTGCCCCTTTGATTGAAAGCTAAAAAGAAATGACCCAGCCCCAAAATGGCCCAGGTCCAATAACAAACAACCAGACTAAGAGCCAAAAAAAAAAAAAAAAAAGGAAAGAACAGAAGCAAATCTCAGACATCACAGCTAAGGCAGCGTCTTCTTCCTCAGTTGTCCTCATCAACTTTCCTAAAAAATGGCCATAAAAACTTCAATTTCTGTTGAATTAGTATTATTGAGCTTGAGTGAATTTCACTTGGACACTTAACCTTTCACAAGTGCCATGAAATCGATCTCCTTGAAGACTTCTTCAGCTCACAATGGGTTCTTGGACATATTTATGTTACTCCTTACTTTTACCATGTTCTCCCCACCTTGGTCATGATTACCTCTCATCTCTTCTTCTCTGTCTCGATCATACTTGTCATGCTTAAAGTTTGTCAAAGCTTCAGCCTATGTGATGGATTCATCAATAGTTCTAACCTATGGATGTTCTAACTCCGCTTTGACCAAATTTTATCGTTGATCCATGAAGTGGTAACATATCTTCATATGTGTGGTTGAAAATATGAAGCGTGAGAGTGGTGAACTCTTTCACATATACTTATATGTTGCATGTCTAGTTCAACTCCCTAAATATGCACTTCGCCTCAGATAATGTTGTTGGGAAAGAAGGTCTTCATGAACTTGGCTCGAAATTGTTTTCATGTGTTGATGGTGCAAAGTCCCTTCCATATTTTGGATTCCTTTGCTTCCACCGTAGCATGACCATCTCCGAGAGGTACAACATAACAATATCAACCTTGTTCTCG
This sequence comes from Solanum piurae, assembly GCA_029582685.1. Classification (NCBI taxonomy): domain Eukaryota; kingdom Viridiplantae; phylum Streptophyta; class Magnoliopsida; order Solanales; family Solanaceae; genus Solanum; species Solanum piurae. The sequence continues at coordinate 4,107 of JAJOOO010003284.1, forward strand.
TCGCTCTTCACCCGTTGGATTTGAAGTAATTCTCCAAATGTCAAAGGAAATTTTCCACATCTTACGTGTCACGAACGCCATTGAACATCTATGGCTTGTGAGCCTCAACTTTGACTTTCCTATCTCCATTGGACGATGGAAATCCTCCAGCTTCAATTCCTCCCTTGAGCACTTTTATCTTGGCCTTCATGTTTCAATTGTGCTTAATGCATTCATGAGCCGACACTCCAAGAGGTGAATATTGTTTCCTTCATCTCATATTTCACATGCTTACACGTCTTCAACTCTTTGTAGATGTCCTCAAGAATCTTAAACTTATCATTGATGTTGCTCAAGCGTTTGCCTAAAATCTCCACAGTATGCCTTGTTTTATCAACTCTCGCAATCTATCATATTCCAAGCGTAATGTCTACGAGATGCTTCGCACGTTCATTATCATTCGCCTCAATGACTGAATATGAGTGGGATATTAGTGCTTTGCTTGTTGTCGGGCGTACAACAATTTCTCATTATTCTTAAGATTCATCCTCCTTTTTTTGCGTTTCATTCCACCATTCTACTCGACGTTGGTGGTGATAGCAACATTGATGTCTCTCCTATTAGTCATTCTCATAGTATCAACTTTTGCTCTGATACCACTTTGTCGCTGACTTAGATTCACTAAGCATATCGTGTAACACTTGACAACTCACTCACGAATCTTTCAGGAATTTTCAAGCTCAAGTAAGTATTTTAATATTAAATCGCTAAGAGAATGAAAAAAGACACAAAAGAATTGGTTAAAAGCTTTTATATTACTCAAGATTTGGAAGATTTACTTTTCTTGCTTGATAAATTTACAAATGAATGTCCCTCTATTCATACTACTAACTCAGGAAATAATATGTAAATACTCCCTCCGTTCTATTTTATGTGGCATTATTCGGATTTTGAGATTCAAACAAGTCTAACTTTGACCATAAATTTTTCATAGATCATTTAGACATTTTGAATTATCAATTGTTGTGACTTATAGTACTTTTTAGTTTTTACGTAGTTTACAAATATATAAATTTCATTTCAAAAAAATTAAAAATTTCATGCACAAAATTTTGGTTAAATTTAAACGGTCTGAATCTCGAAAAATGAAAGTGTCACATAAATTGGGATAGAGAGAGTAATAATTATCATGTAAGTCCCTACATATTATTTTTTTTAGGGCAAAGGGTCAAATATGCCCCTAAACTTTTCGAAAAGGTCTAGATATACCCCCGTTTAAAGTTTGGCTCACTCATGCCCTCGCCGTCCAACTTTTGGTCTACATATGCCCTTATGGCGTTAGTTGGCCTGCTGGAAATTGCCAAGTCATCTTTAAATGCCAAATGGAATTGCCACGTCATTTTTACATTACCACGTGGCATTTATATTAAAAGGGAAAGGGGTCGCTTATGCCCCTAAACTATCCGACCCACTTTTAAAACACCTATCCAACCCATAAATCACCCCTCTTTTAAATAACCTATCCGACCCGTTTTCAACAATTTTGTTTAATTTTTATTTTTTTTGAGTAAATCCCAAAAATGAGTAATTGATTAATAAAAAAATAAAATTAACGCCAAAAAATTACAAATAAATATAGTAACCTTAAATTCAACAATTTCAATAATTTTTTTAAAAAAATTCGGTTAATCCCGAAAATGAGTAATTGATTAATAAAAAAAATGAAAAGTATGAAAAAAATATAAAATTAACGCCAAAAATTCACAAATAAATATAGTAACCTTGAATTCAACAATTTCAACAAAAAAATTTAATTTTTATTTTTTTTCGGCAAATCCCGAAAATGAGTAATTTATTAATAAAAAAAGGGAAAATATGAAAAATAATATAAAATTTACGCCAAAAATTCACAAATAAATATAGTAACCTTAAATTCAACAATTTTTTAAATTTTTAATTTTTTTGGTTCTGATGTTGAGGCTGGAACTAATTTTTGGAATTTACCAAACGTGGGTTTATAATTAAAAATCAGTTCCAGCCTCAACATCAGGACCAAAAAAATTAAAAATTAAAAAAAATTGTTGAATTGAAGGTTACTATATTTATTTTTGAATTTTTGGCGTAAATTTTATATTTTTTTTCGTATTTCCCTTTTTTTTTATTAATAAATTACTCATTTTCGGAATTTGCCGAAAAAAATAAAAATTAAAAAAATTGTTGAAATTGTTGAATTTAAGGTTACTATATTATTTGTGAATTTTTGGCGTTAATTTTATATTTGTTTCATACTTTTCATATTTTTTATTAATCAATTACTCATTTTTGGGATTTACCGAAAAAAATTAAAAAAATTGTTGAATTTAAGGTTACTATATTTATTTGTAAATTTTTGGCGTTAATTTTATATTTTTTTTCATATTTTTCCTATTTTTTTATTAATCAATTACTCATTTTGGGGATTTACCCAAAAAAAATAAAATAAAACAAAATTATTGAAAACGGGTCGGATAGGTTATTTAAAAGAGGGGTGATTTATGGATCGGATAGGTGTTTTAAAAGTGGGTCGGATAGTTTAGGGGCATAAGCGATCCCTTTCCCTTTTAATATAAATGCCACGTGGTAATGTAAAAATGACGTGGCAATTCCATTTGGCATTTAAAGATGACTTGGCAATTTCCAGCAGGCCAACTAGCGCCATAAAGGCATATGTAGACCAAAAGTTGGACGGCGAGGGCATGAGTGAGCCAAACTTTAAACGGGGTATATCTAGACCTTTTCGAAAAATTTAGGGGCATATTTGACCCTTTTCCTTTTTTAAAAAAATGTCTCATTATAGAATACTCTACACTACTCGATTGTTCTTAGAACTTTCTATGTAAATCCATGAAATTCTAACGTCTTCTAAGGAAATACTCCACATATCTCAAGAATATTTCATTAAGAATTATTCTTCTTTCTTCTTATGTAAGCACTCCACATGAGAAACTTTATGTCACATGGCATTTACGTGATGCTTATGTGGCGTGTTGACGTGGTGGATAGTTATACTTGACTAAATTTATCATGTAAATCCCTTAGTCAAGCCGGAGCTACTCAAATCATCTAACTCAACGTTACCCAATGTTAATTTGAATTAGTCGATTTTCAATACAAACACGGCCATCTAACAAGAAAATAAAAAATAAAGTTGCATAACAAACTTCATTTTCTTGAACAATTCAAAAAAGGCGATTACTAGTATATATCTTTTTGTTCATCACCTCTTCCAAAAACAAAAAGAAAGCGCATACACAGAACCAGCCATGGAGAATATACAGCACAAAAATCTCTCTGTGAACGGCATAAATATGCACATAGCTGAAATTGGTGAAGGTCCATCAACAATACTATTCCTCCATGGTTTCCCTGAACTGTGGTATACATGGCGTCACCAACTGATTTCACTTTCATCCAAAGGTTACCGCGCAATAGCTCCAGATCTACGTGGCTATGGCGATACAGATTCTCCCCCTTCTCCTTCTAGCTATACCGTTTTTCATATTGTTGGTGACCTTATTGCCCTTCTCGATGCTCTGGGTCTCGAACAGGTTAGAGGTGAATCTAGAATTTAAAGTTTGAATAGTAATATATTTGATAGTGGGTTTACAAAGTTAGTAATATGTATAGTTTGAGTAATTACAGGGAAATATAGGATTTAGTGACAGTTAGTGCGCTACTTAGTTCTGGTTTAGCCATAGATTTTGAAGTTAAAACTTAAAACTTGAAATTTGAGCTTTTGATGTGATTTTTGAAACTTGAAGTTATGTTTGAACATGTATTTAACTGTCCTACACGCTATTCTATGTAGTGTCTTACGTGTATGATGTCACATAGGACCACATGTGTCTATTCGTTCAACTTTATACACGTTTAATGGTTTACTTTGCCCACCCGTAGTCAGAGCACGTAAATGTCACTTGAGGTCAGGTTAAAGGACATATTTATGTATTATGCCTAAAAATAAAGTTCCCCTTTTTAGAGTTATGCATATCTATGTGTATAGTATAGTTCGAGTAATTACAGGACAATCTAGGATTTACATACTGTGGTGCACAAGTCAACTAAATATATATGGACAGTGGATACATCAGTTAATGGATATACTGTATAGATAATTTTGTATTTTTTGTTTTAACTTTTTTTTATGTATTTAAGTTAGGTAGTTAACCTGTTATAGTAGGTTGGTCAGCATTTTTTTCTAGGTTATTTCTTGATGTTAATTATTGCCTATCACTCTGAAAAAATGCTTATCATGGTAAGAAGGAGAGTTATTCCATTTCTTTGATGCATACAAACTTTTTGACAGCTTTCACATTTGCTTGAGCGTCAAATACTCTGGAGATAATTCATCTTCAAATATGATTCTCTCTATTTGCCACCTAAAGCGAGTGTTTTGTGGCGTTGAACAAATGATTGTACAGGAAGGAACTAGATTGATTAGAGAGAAAAAAAGATGATAATGATAAATTATTAAAGTAAGGGTATAAGCAGGCGTTTCTAGCGGGGTGGCTTTTCTAGATGTTCCAGATTTAAGCCTCCAACTCTATGTTAGAACCTTCACGAGTCACATAGGCACTCCTACCAAGTAGAATAGTTATGATATTTCCATCAAGATCGAACTCTAAGAGGATATTATTTTGAATGAATCGCATCGACTTGACTGGCATGATAGATGGATTGGTAGTTTGTGTTATTTTCAGTTAGGACCTTGTCTCCTTTTCGTTATCTTCCACTCTCTTTGTAATTTACCCGTAATTATGTTAATAAGTGATCTGATTGTATAACGATTATTGCATAGTTAGAGTTCCAAAAAGTGGATGCACATGCATTTTTTACTTAAATTTTTTATTTGCCTCTATGAATTAGGTGTTCCTTGTTGGACATGATTGGGGTGCTGTTATAGCTTGGCATGTATGCCTTTTGCGACCTGATAGGATCAAAGCACTGGTTAATATGAGTGTTGTCTTCCACCCCAGGAACCCCAAGAGAAAGCCTATTGAATCTATGCGTGCTGTCCTCGGGGATGATTACTATATTTGCAGATTTCAGGTTTCTTCCAGCATCCTTCTCTCCTTTGTTTTTCTTCTATCAACTGTTACATTATTTTCCTTTAATTCCATTAATTTCAGCTTGGATAAAGGAGGGGATGTTAAGTTGAACGGAGACTAGAAATAGTCTAATAGAGGAAAATATATGTAGATGATTCACATAGGTCCCTTAATTAAAAAATTTCTGAAAAGTTTAAGCTAGCGTTTGATCATAGATTTTGGGAGTAGTTTTTTAAAAATTATCTTTAAATATCTGAATGGCCATGAAATTTATCAGATTTTGAGAATCTAATCTTCAAATATTTTCAAGTTTCTTTGGGTTTTTGGGGCTTCCACTTACAAAACTTTAAAAAAAATTCAAGTAATATGCATGTCCAAATATAACTTCAATTTTCAAAAATCACAACTTCGAAAACTCAAATTTTCAAGTTTCAACTTCAAAATCTATGGCCAAAATGGGAGCTAAGGATTCATATAGTTGCGTGCAACTAATTATGGATTGAAGAGATTTTTTTTATGATCTTCCTTACTGCATGCACTTACGGATAAAAGATTTTGGTGATATCATTGCTTCCTATTATTTTGTATCAAATAACTTTTGTGGAAATTCAGTGTTCGAATTGCATTGAGTGATCATATAAGTTTTGCTATTCTGGGACTTCAAATATGTGATATCTGGCATAAGGTTTTTGAATTTGCTGTCTGCTTTCCGTTTCAATATACTCTCATTCTTTTGCCTTTTTGTAAGCTATGTTATTACTCCTTCTGTTTCAATTTGTTTGTATAGTTTGACTTGACATGAAGTTTAAGAAAGTAAGGAAGACTTTTAAATTTTGTGGTCTTAAACTAAAGATATTATAATGTACCAAAATGCTCTTTAATCTTGTGGTGTTAAACATGCCATGTGGAAAGATGAAATTAAAGAGTTGCCAAGAAGGAAGGACGCATTCTTTTTCAAACGAACTAAAAAGGAAAGTAGGAGTCCATGCTTATGATTATTGTCCAGAAGTAGCTGTTGATGCAATTTTCCACTGCACTGTGCACAAAATTTAAGCATTGTGCTGGTCAAGACGTAAAAGACACTCGTCTTACTCTGTTTCTTGGATTTGTAACTTAGGATCCACACCATGATAAAATACTACCCTCATGATTAGACCGTGTCCCTTAGATTTGATAAAAGTACTCATTAGTGTCCCAGTTCTCACCATTCAGCTTTGTTCTAAACATTTGTTAAATATTTTCTCAATTACTATCCTGTCATGATTTTGATTGCTTAATCCAAGTAAATTATATTCTTATTTTGTATGCTTATATAGGAAACTGAGAAAAACAGAATTTTTTTTCACTTGTATAACATCCTATTTGCGTAGGTAGTTCGCAAATTCTTTGGGAAGCTCCGTGCCTGGAACTTATACTTCTTTGGCAACATCTGGTTGTATAGAATTTTTATGACTTTTTGATTTATCATTTAAAGAAAAGGCTCTTATGTTAAAGTTAAATCATAAAAACAAAAGAAAAACCTAGCTGTTACAAATTTGATGAATTCCTGTGGTTTTCATGTGATATTGAGATTTCTTCCTTATGAAGACGTTATTTAATCATCGCTGCTGAAAACACCCTTTCAAATGTGTTGCTTCTTAGGAATATGGAGAGGCAGAAGAGGAGTTTGCTTGTGTTGATACCGCAAGACTAATCGCGAAATTTTTAACATCACGCAATCCAGCTCCTCTTCGTGTGCCTAAAGAGAAAGGATTTGGGGGTTCACCTCATACTCCCATTACATTGCCATCTTGGTTGTCAGAAGAGGATGTCAATTACTATGCCAACAAGTTCAGACAGTCAGGTTTTACTGGTGGATTAAACTACTATCGAGCTATGGACCTGTGAGTTGCCTAATCATTTTCTTCACTAAATGACCTATTTGTTCAAGAACTCTTAATTTTATTTTTTGTGGTATTGTTTCTAAATAAGAACTATGAATTGTTCGGGGGAAAATGTATTAAGTGAGAACTAATCCTCGTCGTTTTGGTAAATAACTCTACATTTAACGAAGTGCAGCATTTAACCTTTTTGTAGCATGAGTGTTAGCAAACAATATTATGCTGATTTTAGAAAATATATACATTAAATACCTAGTTTTATGGAGAGATCACGGGTTCACGTGCCCCATATTTTAGCCTATAAATTCACCCCGGGATATCATGGATCAACCTGATAGTTTTATGTTCGTATACCTGCTCATAAGCAATGTTACTTTACGAGGCCGATGCAACCTAATATACTCACTTCCACTGAACCTGGTATCTTCAACATGCAACATGGAGTTACATGTGTATAAGAGACTAAAATCTCAAGGCATAATACATAAATATGTCATTTAACTTGACATCAACCCACATTTATGTCCTCCAACTTTGGGTATGCACAAGTAGACACTTAAACTTGTATAAAGTTGAATAAATAGACACACGCGTCCTACGTGGCATCCTACATGACAATTTGCATCCTACGTGGCATCCTACATGACAATTTGCGTCCTACGTGTATTATGCCACTTTGGATTTATGTGTTTACTTGTTCAACTTTATACAAGTCTAAGTGTCTACTTGTGCACACCTAAAGTTGGAGGGCATCAATGTGAAATGAGGTCAAGTTAAAGGGCACATTTATGCCAAAATTTCAAGATATACTAATTACTAAATTCTGAACTCATAATTTCAAAAGTAACAATATGTCCTGTACTAAGAACTTCAAAAGTTGAATTCATCATGTTCAAATCTTGGATCTGCCTCTAGTTGCTTTGACTCTAATACTCTTAGGAGTCGTTTGGTTACGAGGATGGGATAGACAAGGATATCCCATGAGATTAGTTATCTCACCCTCTATATTTTAGCTAATCCCACAGTTTTAATGGTTCCCGGGACTAATTAATATCCATAATCAAACATGGGATAAAATAATCCCTCATTTTATCCTAGGATTGTTATCCTTTATCCCACCAACCAAACAACCCCGTAAGTCTTTTATGTATACAATTATATATGATGCATGTTAGCTGTTTGTGTGGCCATTTTATTATTGTTTCATTTTTAACTGTTGCAGAAACTGGGAGCTGACCGCGCCATGGACCGGTGTACAAATAAAGGTCCCCGTTAAGTTCATCGTAGGGGATGTCGACCTAACTTACAATACACCTGGTGTTAAGGAATATATCCACAAAGGTGGGTTCCAAAAAATGGTGCCATTCTTGCAAGAAGTAGTTATCATGGAAGGAGTTGCACACTTCATCAACCAAGAAAGACCAGAAGAAATTAATGACCACATATATGACTTTTTCCAAAAGTTCTAAGGTGTGTCTATTTTTATCATGGATTGCTTTGTTGCTTTAAATCCTTTTTAAAGTCTTTTTTATGTGTGTGGAATAAAAGGCATAGGGTCTATCGGAAACAGTCTCTCTACCCCAAAAGGTAGAGAAAAGGTTTGCATTCATCCTACCCTCCCCATCCCCCACTTGTGGATTACACTAGATATGTTGTTGCTAGAATATAAGGCCAGTTTATGTATCTTAAAACTTCAAAGCTTTTACTAAAGAATTCAGTTTTTCTGGACTATTTTTAATTGGTCACTATGGACAGAATCAGACTTGTTGGACTGGAAATGAAAACTTCTAAGAAATTAAAAGAAATGAAAATCCGAATGGGATGGTTATTCGATCATTGCATGAACTACGATTCAAGTGTGCATGCGTAAGTGAGCATGTTCAGAAGAGTTATGTATAATGTGGTGATTCTTGACCTAAGATTGAAAAGGAAGAAGAAAAGCAAAGGGCGCTTTTTCAAAGTTGCAGCACTCGGAGTTGTAGTGGGGTGGTACGTATCCTTCCATTATTAATTAGAGGTCTCGGGTTCAAGCAATTTCATCAAGTAACTCATTCATTTCAATTTGTATCCAAAAACTACACCTCAACACCAAGCTAGCTGGGATCAAGGTAATTCATACAAGGTGGAATACATCGACTACTTTTTAAACTTGTGAGTAAATTTCATTTAGACACTTGGATTATGATATGTTCCGATTGAGCACCCGAACTGCCGAACACATGATAAAGTATTCATATTAGACACTCTCGGCATAGATTAGGAAAGAACCTTTTCCTGTGTTCTCAAGTCTTATTACGTAGATAAGTTAACTAAATAAAATATGTCACCTCATTTTATACACATCAACCTCAATTGGAACAGACTTGAGGTTTTACAGCTTATCGAGGTCATGTTTATAATAGACCACTAAAATATGGCACTCCAGTTTGTGGCAACCAATTATCTCCAAGTAAGAAGCTAGAAACTGTGAAATTAGCAGCATCAATAACATGAAAACCAGGCCAAGTGACTCTGCCACTGGTGTTAGAACCTGGCCCTGTATTATTAAACTCTGCATAATAACTTGAATTGAGTGCAAAATCCCCTGACCATTCTCTCCATCCTAACGGATTCACAACTCCATCGATGAAACTTTGTGCGTAAATAGTCCTTGAGTACTCCTTCCAAGGCCTACCAAGGTACGTTTGCGTGCTACTGTTGCTGAATTTTAAGTCATCTGCTGGTTTTACCGTGCAATTTTGAATTGAAATTCCAGTGTTTTGATTCGGATCTGTTCTGCCTTGTGCTGTGATTGCATTGAACTGATTTTGTAAAGGGAGTTTCAGGTATATGTTGGAATTCTGGAAAACTGCAGCAGCGTTTCCAAATATTAAATCGACTGTGCCATAAATGTCACATTCTCTGTAAAATTGTCTGAGCGAATGTACATATAATGTGTCTTAGTACCCTTGGAAGCTGCAGCTATAAAATGTGGATAAATCTGCACCATTTCTAACTGCAACTGCTTGGTGATTGATTGCTCCTGCTGTGTTTTGGAATGTTATGTTAACTGCAACAAATCCTTGACCAACCACAGCTGTTGATAAAAGAAGAAACATGTTAAGAAATATGGATGTAAGTTTTCTTTGGTTTCTCACCCATTGTCTAGTATGACAATACCCCCTTTCAGGCCCTGACTAATCTAGATATGCGCCGCGTAAAGAGCATTGAAGGAAGAAATGCTTCTTACCAGGATTCTTTTTACTCCTATGTGTCTCAAATGAAAAGGTAGGATTAAGATTTGCATACACCCGCCCTCCCTTGAGCCACTTGTGGGAATATATTGGGCTTATTGTTATTGTTGTTTGTATCATTCGAATCTGAGACCTGTGGTGATCCCATCACAATCCTTTGTGTGGACTTAAGTTACATGATAACATTAAAAAAAATAGTTTGTAGTATATACGAGTGAATCTTAACATATCATAACAAGTTAATTACTCACTCCATCCATCATTACTTGTCCACTATACTATTTTGGGATGTTCAATAATATTTATTCAGTTCATAAAAACCAATAGATAGTTTACTATGTTGTGTCTATTTTACTCTTGCTATTAAATATTGTACTATTTATTTTTCAATGTTTAGATGACTTATGTTTAGTAAGGGTGATTTAGTAAAATTACACCTATCATTTATTGTTTCTTAATCCATGTGCCAAGTGAGACTAAGACAACTATTGTTGGACAGTAGGAGTACTATTTTTATCATGTTACTGATTAGTGCTTAATTAATATAAAGATTTTACTTAAATTACCTAATGAGTGACCTGATTGTATTAATATTTATTACGCAGTTAGTGTATAAAATTTAAACTCTAAAAATAGAATTTAAGTTATATACATTGATAATATAAATAATTTTTACACCATCAGTTCTTTTAGTTCAATTTAACATAATACAAAGATTATTGCTTTGTTTTTAGGTTATTATATTAGTTTTTCTATAAAGAGTTACCTACTATTATACATCACCTTTAACCTGTAGGTTTATATATGAACTTATGTTTGTGGTGTAAATAATATTTACATTATCAAGTTACAATCAGCACTAGTTCAATGTAATTTCATAAGCGGAGTTTGAAAAAGGTAAAGTGTATGAGTGTACGTAGACCTTATCATGCTCAATATGGTAACTTGAAAAATAGAGTAATTATGGAGGTACTTACCAAAAGTAGAAGAATTAATTGTAGTATATCCATCGACATTGTAGCTATGGTTACCTGTAATAATAGTTTGGTTGATACCATCACCAATCATCATCAAATACTTCTTGTTTTTGACAATTGAAACATATTCCTCATATACACCAGCAGTAATATATATGAGAAAATAGCCTGTGGAACCATCTGTATTATTTGGAGCAATAGCCACAGCATCATTTATGGTCATCATATTCCTATGTCAAAGTTTCAAAAAGTAAAAAAATTATTAGCTAGGAATATTATTTTTTTCCATAGGAATAACTTAAGACTTAAAATCACATCGAAGAAAGTTGTCTCGAAAAACCTAAAATTTCTTACAATTAATGTACCCTTAGCCAAAAATAGGACACAATAAAGGAAAAGATTCATACAAGTGATGTCTTCTAATCTTGAATAGATTTTGGTCTTGTTACAACACATTTTGTTTCATCACAATCTATTGCGAGTATAGAGAATTGTTATAGTAACTTTAATAATGGGTCGTCCGATGTCTAAAGCATCTCATGTTCACTCGGGATTCAGAAAAGGATTGCACCCCTAGGGCGGATGCAGACAACCTACTCTAATGCATTTATTAGTGGCTATTCTTATAACTCGAATTCGTGACCTATAGGTTACACATGGATAATCTTATCATTGTTCCAACGCTCTCTTCGATGCAGTAACTATAATGCATTTTAAAAAATTATGATTGGCTGGGAATTTTTTTCCCCATAGCTTGGAACATAGATCTAAGATCACATAGACGGAAGTAATCTCGAAAGACCTATAATTTGTTACAATTAAGGCGAACTTAGCTAAAGATAGGCACAATGAAGGAAAAAGATTCATTTCAACCATATCTACTAGTCGGGAATAAGTTTCAGACTTATTAGAGGACTTCTAATATTATTATTAGTATTATTATATATATTTACATATACTTCCACATTTATATTTATTTGACATTTTGAGCTTAAATGGAACAAAGATTATATAGCCGATCACAATTTGATATATATATATATAAAATGTATGTGTTACTCACCAAAACTTGGTCAGCAGCTTGTTGCTGGAACTTTCTCCTGCTAATTGTTTCAAATATAGCCCTATTTCTTTCAGACATTTTCAAAGGCAAGTGGCCATTTCTGAAAACTAACTTCTTGTGAGTAATTTTTGTTCCTTTTTTGTCCTTAGGAACCCACCCTTTTGTGAACAAGGCTAAAGAAATACTATGAAGTTTTGTGTCATTAATAAGAGGGGTTAAAATGTCATTTCTCAAACTCCAAGGATCAAAAGAGGTACTATTAATTTCTTGGAGACTATCTAAACAAGTTTTTTGTATTTGTCAAAATGGCACTTGACAAAGTTTGCAAATCCTCTGCTTCCAAAATTGGCAAAATCTTAGAAGTTTCATTAACAGTCTTGAATGTTGTTGAGAGATGATCTTTGTTTAAATCAGCTAAAAAATAACAATCTTCGAGGGCGGGAATCGTTAGATTTTTTTATCGTCTAAGGTATTTTTGAACAATCGAAATGAACTTATGAACGGTAGATAAAGATTTGTGAACTGAAAATCGACCATAGTCATAGATATTACTATAATTCCCAGTTGTTGGTAGCATTGATTTGCAGAAATTAGGAAAAGGGGTATTTTTGCAAATGATGGAAGTAGAATTAACATCATTAGCAGAAGATTGAAAAAATGATAAAAACAGAAAAAATATCATAAAATGAGACATGAAGAAAATCTTAGTATTATGATAATTGCTAGACATGATATATGGATCTCTAAATTAAATGGTGAATATTGTACATGAAAGTGTACTAGTGAGCTACTATATATATAACAAAGAATTCAGATTTAGAATAATTAATTAGTGTTAAATTGTTTATGGGGCAATGGAGAGCTACTATCTATAGAACATTATTTTTTCTTCATGAAGCTAAGGTTCAAAATATCTAACAAGTGTTTCCACGACTCTACCATCCAGTCTAGTGTGATCGATTTTCACTCTATTCATACTGAATACGGATAATTCATAATGTACATCTAAATTTTTAATTTGTGACTAATAATTAGATCTTAAACATAATAGACAAAAAAAAATAGTTGAAGCTTCTTTTTCTTCCAAAACAAGGTTAATTAGGGGAAGGGCTGCACTGCTTTCTTAAATGTGTTGATGTATAATTACTTTAAACATATATATTAATTATGATATCAGAGTTGGTAAAAATCATCGAATTTTACAGTTACCTATTATTAAAAAGAATTTGTACGTTTTTGCCATAAAAAAAAATCACACTGAGGACGTGCTGAGAATATATAAATATATATTATTTCTAACAACTTAAACTTTTAGATGAGACGTTACACATATATATCGTTCATATGAAATAATAATTATAATATACTAATTAATATAAAAGGAGTAGTATAATTAAACTACACTATTCCTAGTTGGATTCTTGAAATATTAATAATGTGCATCACAAGACAAGAACATGAAATTTGCCTCCCTTGTTTTGAGCCTAAATGAATGCCTTCAAATTTGCCTTGAAGTATTAACAACTCATGATTTTGTAATGTAGAGATAAAATAAAAGAAGTTAAAATAAACGGAAAAGGGCCTAAAATACCCTTGAAGTATTGGAAATGGTACACAATTACCCCCCATCCATCTATTGGCCCCCAAATACCCTTCCCATCCACCTTTGGGTCCAAATTTACCCCCTTCATTAACAGAGTACAATTTAAAATAATTAAATAATATTTTTAATTACGTGGCACTCAATCATTGGTTGTAATTTAATTATTTAATATAATTTTAAACCCACCCATTTTAACTTAACCCGCCCCAAATGTTATTAAACCCGCCCAACTGACCCAATACAAAAAAAAACCCATCTAATTAAAAGAACCCTAAAACCCAAATAAACACTTCATTTCTTCCAATTTATTTCACCATCTACAGAGGGTTTAGAACATCAATGTTCTTCTTCTTCTTCAATTTGTTATAAATGTCAACTTCTTTTTCGATTTCTTCCCCTGAAGAACTTCAATCTCGTACATGTAAGTGCGGATTTATGGCAAGATATTTTACTGCTACAACTCTTGAAAATGGTGGACGCCGATTCTACCAATGTCGTCGTCTTGGGTCAAATTCTTGTGGTTATTGGAATTGGATTGATGACAAACTTCCACGTCATGTGTCAACCATGATTCATAATCAAAAAGTTGAATTGGATTCAATTCGGAAAGAAAGAAATCATTTGAAGAAGATTGTGGAGGATATGGGTGGCATTGAAGATTCTTATTTGAAGGATATGACTGCCGATGAAATGTCTGAGTTGAATGATATGAATGAAAATGAAATTTCTGATTTGACGAAAGTTTCTGCCTTGAAGGGAAAAATGTCAAATTTGGAGTTGACGGATAAAATTGAGAGTTCAAATTTGAAGAAAGTATCTAGCTTGGATGATAAAGTTTTGAAGTTAGAGTTGAAAGTTCATCAATTGATAAGTTTGCTTGCAGTTTCTTGGGCTATTATTGTTGGTTTTGTAGCTGCCAAGATGATGTAGTGTGGTGCTATTGTTTGTGTTAAGTTAGTATTATTAGATTATGTTAGTTTTGTGGTTTTTTGTTATTATAACGACGGAATTTTGCAGTTTGATAAGCTGCATTTTGTTTTGAAAATTTGTCAAGATGATGTAGGTTGTTGTTCTGTCTACTAATGAAGAATTCTGCAGCTTGATAAGCTGCATTTTCTTGCATTTTGATCATGCAGTATTCGTGCACTTTGTTAACAGAGGACCAAATTGACCACAACTTATTACATGTTGCTTTGAGTGGTAAGATGAGAATTGATATTACAGAATTATTATTATTATTTACTGCAAATTTTGACATTAATAATTAATCTTAAACATAGAGTAAAGCTAATTGAAAAGCAAAAACAAATCTTTTTTTTTTGACTCTTAATTGTATATGTGAAGATATAACAATAGAAAGCCAATTTCAAATGGGGGGTGTTGCAGTAATGCTGCTGGAATTTGTAACATTTTCACTTGGTAGCACACTAGCTAGCACTAAACATTTTGCATATTGTGTTTCACTTGGTAGCACACTAGCTCATACAGCAGGTGCCAAGTTCTGTTTCACGCAACATCTAGTTAGTTTATTGAATTATGCGGAGATTTGACGATTGGGAGCTTTGTAATGAACCTGGATTTGGTGTTTTCTATAATTTGTATCTATGAAATAGCATCTGTAATAGTTCACCTTGAAAGTGTGATATTAGTGTGTAGCCATGTGAATTAATGAAGGCTTGAGTTCTTATTTCCCTGCTCTCTCTAATTTTTTTGTTCATCTAAAAAAATATGAATGTGTGAATAGCAGAGTGATTAGAGAAGATAAGAAATTCTTCCTAAATTGAGAATGTGAAATTGCCATATTGTGTTTAAACAAGTTTTCCTTGCACTTACGCTCAATCCTTTCTTTAGTACTAAAACATATGGCAGCTCTAAAAGAAATGTTTCTCCTTGATCCAATCTTCGCCGTCTGTAGTGGCCAAGCTGAAGCTTTACATGGTATTTCTCAGCTTGCCACATTTTTCTTTAACATGCCAACAAGATTGTCCATAAAAGATGAATTTTGTAAAACTAAAAGAGGAAAAAGAGCTTATCATACACCAAATAAGTCTATAAAACTATCGCATACATCAAATTCAAACTTGAGAAGAATATGTGGGTTAAAAATAAGTTACAATCAGCATGTTGTACATTGGTTTAACAATTACTACAGCTCTAACACTGATAACAAAACTCAGCATTCCAATCTCAGACATCAAAACTGAGAACAGAACTCAGCAATTTGCCAACAACCAAAAACTTAAAATTACTACTTAGCAACTACTTTCTAATGCTTTCCCCTCTTTGCCTTAAGCTTGCCAATTTTTTTCTCCTTGTCTTTTGTCAACTGATTTGAGGTCACACATGCTTTGCCTTTCCAAGTTAGCTTTTTTGGTGAGTATGGCAGATTAGTAGGAATAGAAGCACCATTTCCATCACCCCTAAAACTAATCCTTCTTGAACCAATTGGTTGTTGTTGCAGCTTCTTCATTTGTAGTCTAGTATTTTCTTCAGATATCATCCTAGGTGCAAACACTATATCCTCATTCTCAGATTCAACTTCATTTTCAACTTCATCTTCATCAACAGTTGCAATTGAAGGTGCAACAACTATTTCTTTTTCACTGTTTTTAGACCTCTTTGGAATTGCATCAACTTTGTCCTTTGAAACATTTTTTCTCTTTGATTTTGAAGGACCAGAAGCTTCATTGAATGCTTGACTTGATTGCTGGCTTGTTTGTCGACTAAAAGATGCAACAAATCCAGGAGTTGGCATAAAGACGGGTTCATTTTCTTCACTTGGTTGGGGTGCTGGGAGAACTTGTCTTCCTTTCCGAAGCTATAAAATTTGTGAAAGAGTAAGATAAATAAATACACATTGTAAGTAATTATAAATTGATGAAACATAACTTACCAAAGGACATCTTCTTCGATTATGACCTACAACACTGCAGTTTCCACATGTCATTTGCAATCCTTTTCTACTTTTTGACCATAATCCTTCCCTTTTTCTTGCCTCATCCTTTTACCTTACTCTCTTTAGTTTTGGTCTACCAATCAATTTATAAATTTGTGGTGGTTGCATAGCTTGAGAAGGATCAATTTTCCAAAATTTCTCACCCCTAACAGGTTGAATTTTAGGCTGGTACACAAGCAAGTAAGCTTCTTTTGAGTACCACCAATGCATCTCATCCAGTGGTTCTAGTCTATCATGTTCTAATGCTTTAATAGCATGAGGACATGGTATTCCTGTCAAATCCCAAGTCCTACAAGTACACTTCTTTGTAGCAAGATTCACAACATGTTTATCTATACCCTCAGCCACCTCATATCCTAAGTCTCCATTAGCAACAACTTGACAACCTTGTGCAATCATTCTAAAATCATGATACAGATCCATGGAGTATGGACAATACTCTTCTGTCCACCTCTTACCCTCTTCTTCAAGTTGTTTCAGCCTTTTCATAACCTATAAATAGCACTGAAATATATAACATATACATGACATATATAATCTAAACATCACACCTACATATTACTATCAGATTAAACATAAATAGTTACTATCAGATAGTTATATAAAATAGTGGCAGTACCTTAATTCTAATGTCTTCCAGCATCTTGATTATTGGTTTTGCCCTTGCTTCCAAAATCCATTTGTTGAATGACTCAGTAAAATTATTTTCACATGAGTGGTTTTTGCAGACAGTATCAAAAAAGGCCCTGCACCAGTGTTGTGGTGGATACCATAAAAGATCTTTGGCTGCTTGTTTAGACACAGAACCCATAGACTTTAATTGGTCATTAAATTCCTCTTCATAGGTACTCCAAGCAGACCACCAAAACATCTTCTTCATCTGTACACCACTCCAAGACTTGGACCAATTGGCTTCTATGTGCCTTGCACACCATCTATGTTGTGCTTTTGGAAGAAAATCACCAACAGCGCCAATCAAGCCCTGTAACAATAAGAAAAAATAGAATAGAATAACTTAAAAAAATTCAAGTGTATACAATAACTATAATAAAAAACTATCAAACACTTACAAAATTACCTTTTGCATATCAGACATAAGTGTCAATCCTTCACCATCTGCCAATCCCAATGAGTTCCTCAGCAACTCAATGAACCATTTCCATGTTCTAATAGTTTCTCTATCCACCACTGCCCAAGCAAGTGGATAAAAATGCTTCATTGAATCTTGTCCAAGTGCAACCAATAAAATTCCCTTGAACTTCCCTTTTAAAAAGGTGCCATCTAACCCTATAAATGGCCTCAGACCAGCTCTCCAACCACTTTTCAAAGCCTGAATACAAATATACATTCTCAAAAACTTTCTTTGTCCATGTTCCAACAAAGCCTCTTTGGATATGTTTATAATCACATCAGTACAAGGGTTGCTGTCCCTTAACTCTTGCGCATAACCCTCCAATTTATTGAAATCATCAACATAGCTACCATCTAATTTCTCTAGCACAAGTCTTTTGACCCTCTTCATTTTTGAATAACTAATATTAAGCCTAAAGTTATCATCTACAAT
>JAJOOO010003285.1:0-26805 GCA_029582685.1 Solanum piurae
GGGTTAGACCCATTTCCCACTCAATTTGACCCCACGAATAAGAATATGAAGTCGAATTTCCAAAATCATGCACGGATTTTGAGATATATGGAAATTACAATTATAGGTGTTTCCGAAGCACATTTTCGGGCATTTTGGGGTCGTTTCAGCCTTTCAATCATCACAACAACATAATCGTAGTCCTAGACAATTCATACATAAACATGTGTAAGGGTAAGGGGAGAATGACCTTTCAACAATTACCACAAGTACACAATAGTTGTAGGATCTTCACTTTATAAGTGAATCATAAGCAACACTTAGTCACATCATAATCATATTCATGCATGTGTATGTGTGATTGTCCTTCCAATTACACAACAACAACATTATCATAATAGACACTTTATACACAAAGTATTCAATAACATGCACATAATATCATAATCATGCATACACCTCATATATTGCATTCAAGGGTCATGTTAAGTCAACATATCTAGTATTCATCACATGAGACATATATATATAGTCATAACTCAAGAATCCATTAATGTCATGCATAAACTCATGTGATCATATTATAGGTCATGTGGGTGAAGTCCATTCACAATAGGGCCATATTCATATCTCAACATACATAATGGCTTCCTTCTTAAAGCCTTAACATACTTAACTTATTCATATTAGATTTTACCCTTAAAGCCTTAGGAGTCATCTTCATACTACAAGTCTTACTCTCAAGCCATACCTCCCTTGATCATCATATATACCTAACTATTAAGGTAACCTAACCATATGCCTCATTCTTGATCACTTAGAGTCATATAGGAACATATAAACTCAATCTCAATACTACACAACCATGATCCATCATATAAGTCATAATCAATTAGTTCATGTCTAGAAGCTTTACTCATAATCAATTCATGTCTAGGTGATCTAATCTAAGGCAATTCATAAAGAAGTTCATCATTCTTAGAAGGTCACATCTAAGCCCTCAATTTGCCTCATTCATGACATAACCCTAGACTATATCAATTTCACCATAGGATCTTAGGTTATTCAAGGATACATGTTTTATTATACTAGAATCATGTAGTTACACCAAGAACAACCATTAATCACATAATTGGGCCAATATTCAACAATTCCCTCATCATGAAGTCAATTTAGTAAAGAGGAGGAAATCATGGGTCCAAGTGGAATTCTCATCAAATCACCATAAATCCAATGATAATTCATCATAAACAACCATAATAAATCATAATTAACCAATTGAAATTGTTTTGGAAGAAGACCTATGGCATAGATTGAACCCTAGGTTTTTTTGGGAAAAATTAGAGACTTGAAAACATATTTTGAGAGGGCTCCTTGACTGGAACTTAAACAAGGATGAAAACTCTCATACCTTAGGTGTATAATCCCACCAAATTCGTATTGAAATGCTCCCATATTCAAGCCGTATTTGATCTCTTTCTTGGTCTTCAATGGAGGTTTCTAGAGAGAAAACTTTTGGAGGGAAGGGAAGTTGGGTTTTGATTTGGGGTCTTGGGTTCTAATGAATTAATGAGGTCCCCTCCGCGGGTCACACATTTTGGGCAGAAAATGGAACTTAGGGAGCGTTGGGGTCTAGACTTTAGGGTCCCCTTCAAGGAACCTTGGTAGGTCTTTGGGGGGTCGTACCTTGACATCTAACCCCTAAACACCTCTATCTAAACTCGGGGACTCGTTTTACAACCTAAAACCAAACATCAAACTCAAAAGCTCACACGAAAGGCTCTAGTTCCACCTACTAGTTTCCGTTAGACTCTAGCTTGGTCTTGCTAGTTTTATGGGTTGTTACATAATCTAATTAGTAACATTAAAATAAATAATTCATAATAATATGTTGAAATTTTAGAAACCCTAAGTCTAGATAATATGGAGGGAATCAAGAATCTGACTGAATTCTAGGGACCTAATGGGTGAAAGGAACCCACTAGTGAAATCCCACATACCTGGTGACGAATTTCACGAGGAAATCTTTCAATTTCAGGGCTGGAACTCAGTAAACCTTGTTGCGTTCTTGAACTAGGGCTGCTCGACTTTTCCTCTTATTTTACTCTAAGATCGATGAATTTTTGGTGAATGATTGATTAAGTTAGGTTTTAATTTAGTTTCTAGGCTAAAACTGACCAAAACTACTTAGTTTAGGGGGTTAAACAACGTAGTTTAGAGGTCCAATGCATAGGGAAAAGAGCAAAACGACCCTGACTTAAAAGCTGTCGGGACCAACCGACGGACCTGGTTCACGAACCGTGGTCCCAACTAAAGTCCATCCTGGTCAGTCATCTATTGTCTTCAGAGAATAAGATCTGTGGACCAGGATTCACATACCTGGTCCATGGACCATGGTCTAACGTACGGTCTTTAGGTTCTGGCCGTGGGTTGGGGTTTTCTGGGGCTTTTATGGGGACCTCGATCCACGGATCATGGTCTCACTTACGGTCCGTAGGTCCTGGTCATGGGTCGGGGTTTTCTAGGTTTTTTATGCGGACCATGATCCATGGACGGTGGTCCCACCTACGGCCCGTAGGTCAACCCTTAGCTGAATTTTCTGGGGGGGTTTCTGGGTGGGTTGCAGGTGGCCAACCACAGACCCCCACCTATGGTCCGTGGGTGGCACCTGTCTGTGGCACCTGAAACTTCTAAAAAGCCTGCTGGTTGTTCTTTCTAGGGTATGGGGTGTTATATTAATGACTCGTACAAAGGGTTCGTGGAAATAATTTAGAAAGTTAGCCTCCAGTAATGTGTTCAACAGTTGAATATGATGAACCATAAGAATTCCTACGATTCGTAGGTCTAATCCATAGAGGCTTCAACCATTTTTAATTAAGGGTATTTTGGTCTTTTTCTACCCATTTATCCCTTAAATCATGTCGTTTTGACCCTATTACTATCCCTATAACTGATTTTAACCTTCAAAATCTACCCGTCCCCTCCCATTTACTCAAATTCACAAATTATCTCAAAGGTCTTCTTCTCCAATTCTCTGTCAAGGAAACACTAGGGTTTCATCAAGCTTCAAGGTATCTTCTTCCATTTCTAGGGCTTTGATTACCCAAGGTATATGGGAACTTCACCAATGTATTCCTTTCATCCATGGGTATCAAAAGAAACTCAATTCTCTATATGATTTTAACCCTATTCTCTTAGGGTTTTTCTGTAATCTTTCTGGGTTCAATTTATCATGATTCAATTTCCTAAAGAGAAAAGACATAAAGTGACACCTGAGGTTGTCCCAAATTTTCAAAAAGACACATTAATTCAGCGGGCGTCCTATTAGCCCCTAAACAATTTCGAACTTATATTATTACATCATTTTTCGATCAGTCCCAGATTTTAAAAAACAAGTGTTATCACACAACAATCATTATTTGACACGTGTTAATTTGAAATATATATATTTTTCATTTTAAGTTTTTCTTTAACTTTTTCCTGTATTTATTTCTCTCTCTCTCTCTCTCTCTCTCACTTTTTGATTTATTTTAATTTCATTTTAAATTCTACTTCATATTCCACCCTCACTTTCAAGCTACCCCTTGATAACGCTCAACTATACCTCTTATAATTTAAAGTGTAGGCGGTCGTTAGCAAGTATACACCTAACGTTGAGTTGGGGTCAATCCACAAGGAGTAATACAAGAAAAAATTCGGATACGAAGATGAAAGTGTTCTAATTTCTTGTAGAATAGAAATAAGCAAAAAACAACATGATGTAAATTTATAAGTTTCAATTATCAATATTAAAAATTTGGTAATCAATTGTTAACAAAGACAATTAATGCAAGGTTTGAACAAGTAGAGAGGGGACCTTAGGAATGTGTGAACAATCACATACTATTTTTGCTTAATGGGTGATCTTAGGCATATTTATATGTCTAGAAATCTAATAATGCCCGTATTTAAGCTTAAGTTTGAATTCAATGTGTGTTTGTTTATAGTCTTATCGAGTATTTTGGTTGTTTATGAGATAACCAACATGATTAGTTGTGTAGGTGAGCTTAATTAGAGAAACAAGCACGAAAATGGACAATGGGGAACACAAAAGAACCGAGTCGAAAAGAAGCAAGGAAGAAGAATGAAGAAATGTCATTCAAGGCATCTCCGTATCCTCTCTGCGTCGCGGAGAGAAATTATAATCTCGCTCATGAAATGACCTTTGAACCAGAGTGGCCTGTGTAATATCCACGTCGCGGAGAAGGATTTTTTTTTTGGTTCGCGAAAAATAGATTTTGAGGCAGAACACTTCGTGGAGTATCCACATCGCGGAGAAGGCTTTTGTGCCTTGAAGTGAATCTAAGAAGCACCTCCACGTTGCGCCCCTGGTTGCCAGATTTGGCCATTTCGACTTTAGTATAAATAGGTTAATATTTTATTTTATTAAATTATTCTTTTTCTGGGTTTTGAAGAACGACGAATTGGAGAGCTTTTTCATCAATTTTTAAAGTTCTTTCCTAAATTTTTTTACTTTCAATCTTTCTATGATACTTAAACATTGTTTGATCGAATCTCTGATTATGAGTAGCTAAATACCCTAATTCTAGGATTGTGGCTACATGATGATTGTAATTTATTAAGTTTTCATGGGTTAATGTCAATTATCATATGAATCTTTCTTATGTTCTTATTTTTCGTATTTTGTGCCTGATCACCATTGAAATAAACACATTGTCCGAATTGAACTCGGGAGAGGTATAATAGGATAGAATGTGGGACATGAAGAGCATAATTAACTCTTAATAATTAGGTTTAATTTGTATCTAGGATAGGGATATACCTAGAAACCATTCTTGGTCACTATACATGAAGAAATCGTAATGCTCGGTAGTTGGTCCAATCTATCCCCGCTCAACGATGTAGTTAGGTTGTCATTTAACGTAGGCGATTTGAGGTCGGGAGACCATAATCATACATTTAACCCTGTGATAACTAATTCGATAGTTGATTAATACTCATTTAGATAATATAAATTGCATGAATCCTGATAAGAGGTGCAACCCTGGACTTTACCCAATCATTGTTTCAAACCCTTGAAATTGAATCGCTTTTGTTTAATTCTGTTTATCTTTTAGATTATAAAATAAAACACTCTTGAAATCTTGACACCACTTGCGTTTAGCTGAAAACATTGGAACAATCGAGTTTTCTAATTGTATGTATCTCTGGATACGATACCCAACTTTTTATAAGAGCCGCTTTATTACTTGAACGACCACGTATACTTGTGTGTGCGATTTGGGTGCAACAAGTTTTTGGCGCCGCTGCCAGGGACTTTAGAATTAGGAACTATTTGATTTATCTGATTTATGAAGTTAAAAAGCAACTGTTGACAACTTGATCTTAGCAATTCATTATTGCAGGTTGTACTGAAATTTCAAACTGGACGATGATCAAGGATTGGTAGAGCCTCTAGCTGAACCGAAAAGATTCGTTCATTCCCGGAGAAGGCAAAGATGAGTCAGTTACCCGATCCCTCTTGTTGCTAGTGAACCATCATCTCCAGTAGCAAGAGTTAAGCAAGAGGAACCTGAAATAATGGTTGAGATGAAAGTAAGAGACGTGGAAATCCCACATACCACCAATGTGACATCATGCATTCAGAAACCTGCAGCTGGTGGAAGGTTTGAACTGAAGCAGAGTATGGTGCAACTATTGCACACTAATGGGCAGTTCAGTGGTCTATCGCACGAGGATCCAACAGTCCACATCCAAAACTACCTCGAGATTAGTGATACTTACACTCCAACTAGAGTACACGAGGATTATGTGAGGCTTACTTTATTCCCCATTTTTCTGCTCGAGGAAGCAAAAATATTGTTAAACTCCGAGCCCGCTAATTCTATTACCACCTAGGATGATCTACCACAGAAATTCCTCATCAGATTTTTTCCATCCGGGAAAACAACTAAGTTGAGGAGTGACATCCTAAGTTTTAGACAGAAAGGAGAAGAGAGCTTGTACCAACCTTGGGACAGGTTTAAATCGATGTTGATGATCATCCACATCATCATCAATCTAATGAGGTGTTAGTACATACCTTCATTGAAGGGTTGGAGCTTAACACCAAAATTTTACTTGATTCAGTAGCAGGTGATCAAGCTTTGAAGAAGACTTATGCTGAACTATTCACCTTGCTGAACAGGATCTCACAGGGTAATCCTGAACGGAACGGAGGAGGGGTGAAACCTGTGATACAAAAAACTGTAGGTATGTTGGAGGTAGATGCAGTGACTGCTTTAACTGCATAGATTGCTGCAATGAAGAATATGATGAACACCCACTTCATCAATCTATCATTGGGACAACAACAAGCTCAGGTGAATGTAGTCCAAAAACCGCCAACTTGGTGTGAAATTTGCGGAAGTGGTAATCATAGTGCAGAGGTATGTGGTGCAAACCCGGATTCTGTAAATTTTGTAGGGAATGCGCAACAAGGAGGAGGCCAGCAGAACTATGGAAACTCTTACAACCCGAGTTGGTGTAACCATCCAAACTTTCCTTTGGGTGGTAATCAAAATCAGCCTCAAGGCCAAAATCAGTATAGACCCCAGGGAAATACGCAAGGGTACCAACCACAGGTCCAACGAGAGCATCCAAATAAGCAGTTTAGTAACATGAGCATGAAGGAGATGCTGAAAAAAATTATGGCTGATCAAGCCCAGTTAGCTGATGATGTGAGAAATAATCAGTTGGCTACACAGAATCTGGAGAAACAATTAGGGCAGTTTGCTAGTGCCCAGAACTCACGACCGCAAGGAGGTTTGCCTGGAAACATTGATCCAAATCCCAAGCGGGTAAACGTGGTAGGTACTCGCAGTGGTTTGCAATTGGAAAAATTAGCTCCTAACAAAAGAAACACTGAATCTGTGATGAAAGAGAGTGAACCCAAGGAGAGTGAGGTTGTTGCACAAGAAGAATGAGTGCAACCAATAGTGAAACCACCTACTCCATTCCCTCAAAAGTTCAAGAAACAGAAGGAGGATGAATGTTTCGGTAAGTTTCTCTCTCTTTTGAAACAAGTTCACATTAACTTGCCATTGGTAGATGTTTTGCAAGGTATACCAGGTATGATAAATATGTGAAGGAGATTGTGGAAAATAAAAGGAGGCTGACCGAATATGAGACTGTTGCACTTACTGAAGAGTGCAGTTCCCGAATCCAAAATAAGTTTCCCACAACACTGAAAGATCCGGGTAGCTTTACAGTTCATATGATTATAGGGCAGAGCATCCATACGCGAGGATTATGTGATCTAGGAGCTAGTATCAATTTGATGCCAACTTCGTTGTACAAAAAGCTGGGGTTGGGTAGTCTTAAACCTACTACCATCATCTTGCAGTTGGCTGATAGATCTGTTGCTAGGAAGACCTTTCTTGGCTACTGGGTAGGCTATGATAGATGTAGCAGCTGGGCAACTCACTATGCGGGCACATCATAAAGTGGATGTATTTGATGTGTACAAGGCATTAAAGTTACCAACTGTATATGCAGAGTTTTCTGCAATAACTGTGATAGATCTTGAGGCAGAGGCTCGATATATTGCGTCCAAGAACCCCTTAAAGCGAGTGTTAGTAGGAGATGATATTTATGGGGATGTTGAGGCATGGGAAATGGTGCAATATCTTGATGTGGCACTTGTAGGTACAATAGGAGATCGATGGAAGCCTTTAAATATGGTGTTGGGTCCTCCACCCAAGCCCTCCATTGAAGAAGCACCCCAGTTGGAGTTAAAAGCATTATCAACCCACCTCAGGTATGCATTTTTGGGTGAAGATTAAACTTTACTGGTTATTGTGTCTGCAACATTGTCTGAAGCACATGTGGAAGCAACATTAATCATCTTGAAGAAGAGGAAAAATAGCTTTAGGTTGGCAGATGTCCGACATCCATGGAATCAGTCCCGCGTTGTGCATGCATAAAATCTATATGGAGGAAAGGCATAAGCCAAGTGCACAACATCAACGGAGACTAAATTCAGTGATGACTGATGTGGTGAGAAAAGAGGTAATCAAGTGGTTAGATGCAGGGATCGTGTACCCCATATCAGATAGTAAATAGGTGAGTCCAGTATAGTGTGTGCCCAAGAAGGGCGGAATAACGGTGGTAAACAATGAAAATAATGAATTGATCCCTACAAGAACATTAACTGGGTGGCGTATCTGCATGGATTACAGGAAGTTGAATGATGCCACTAGAAAGGACCATTACCCGGAGCCTTTTATTGATCAGATGCTGGATAGATTGGCGAGTCAGGAATACTACTGCTTCCTGGATGGGTACTAGGGTACAATCAGATTGTTATTGCACCAGAGGACTAGGAGAAGACTACCTTCACTTGTCCGTATGACACTTATGCGTTCAAGCGCATGCCATTCAGCTTATGCAATGCATCAGCATAATTTCAGAGATGCATGATGGCAATCTTCCATGATATGGTGGAGGATTTTGTTGAGGTGTTCATGGATGAATTCTCAGTGTTTGGTGAGTCTTTTGAACTTTGTTTGACTAATCTTGACAGGGTTCTTGCTAGGTGTGAAGAAACAAGCCTTGTGTTGAACTGCGAGAAGTGTCAATTCTTAGTTCGAGATGGGATTGTGTTGGGACACAAAATCTCCAAGAATGGCATGCGCTTGAACGTGTGTAGAACCCATCATGGCCTAGAAAGCTTCTAACTCCCTTTACTGTGTGTGGTTTATTTCCACCTGGGGGATCAACACATCAAAAGCAGAGGTTGAAGTATGATGCACACTTCTATATATGGGATGAGCCTTTCTTATTCAAGCAGGGACATGATCAGATGGTGCGAAGGTGTGTAGCTGAACAGGAGGCGACACAAGTGTTGGAGAGTTGTCGCTCTTCACCATATGGTGGACACTATGGGGGTGGACACACTGCACATAAGGTATTGCAATCTAGTTTCTTTTGGCCTACTCTTTTTAAAGATGCTGCTATGTTTGTGAAGAGTTGTGATCAGTGTAAAAGGATGGGCACCATTTCTAGAAGGTATGAGATGCCATTGAGCAATATACTGGAGGTTGAGATCTTTGATGTCTGGGGGATATACTCTATGGGACCATTCCCATCTTCTCGTGGTAATCAATACATCTTAGTGGCATTGGACTACGTGTCTAAGTAAGTTGAGGTTGTTGCATTACCATCCAATGATTCAAAAGTGGTCGTGAAATTCATCCGGAAGCACATTTTCACTAGGTTTGGAACTCCAAGGGTTATGATCAATGATTGAGGTACGCACTTTATTAATAGTTCAGTGCGTAATTTGTTGGCTAAATATGGGGTAAGACACAAGGTAGCTACAATGTATCATCCCCAGACTAGTGGCCAGGTAGAAGTGTCTAATAGAGAGGTCAAACAAATCCTCCGAAAGACTGTGAATGCCCAAAGGAAAAATTGGTCAGACAAGTTAGATGATGCCTTGTGGGCATACCAGACTGCATACAAGACACCGATATGGACGTCTCCTTATCGAATGGTGTTTGGAAAAGCATGTCACCTCCCACCTGAATTGGAGCATAAGGCATACTGGGCGATTAAAAAGTTGAATCTGGATGCTGAGTTTACTGGAAAGAAGAGAATAACGCAGTTGCATGAGTTAGAAGTGTTCATGCTTCACTCCTATGAGAATGCTAAGTTGTACAAAGAGAAGACCAAGAGGTGGCATGACAAGCATATTATGGCACATACCTTTGAGCCTGGTCAATTAGTGCTGCTGTTTAACTCACGATTGAAGTTAATCTCTGGAAAGTTTCGATCTAAATGGAGTGATCCATTTGAAGTGGTGAGAATGACTCAACATGGTGCGGTGGAGCTAAGGAACAAGGACAAGAGCTCTACTTTCCTTGTGAATGGACAATGGGTCAAGCAATATTTTGGAAATGATGTTGATCATGAGTTCGAAGCGCTCACATTGAATGACGAATGAGTCATGAGATGGGTCGTGCCGTGACATTAAATCAGGCGCTGCACAGAAGGTAACCCGTGACCCCTTGTAATAGTTAGGATTTCTTTCGTTTTGTTTTGTTATTTCAATTCACAGGAATTAGTAAAAAAAAAAAAAAAAGATATATTCAAAAAAGTACAAAAAAAATGTGTCGTGCTACGACCAAAACTAAGGCGTTGGATGGGAGGCAACCCATCATATGTGTACTAATGGGTTTTGAGCTTAAAATGTGCAGGAATCAGGATTTTCAACCCATGGCGCGTCGCGGAGGTGGACTTGGATTTCACCTCAATGGAAATTATTTTTCCAGCACGAGGCAGAACAGTCTGTGGACTTGGCGCATCGCGGAAGGGGGCTTAATATTTGGTTTCGACGAGGATTACCATTTACGTCAAGAAAAGGGGGTCAACGTAACCATCCCACGTTACAGAGGGGGGATGGAAAATTTTGACTTCATACAATTTTAATTAATTTCGTGAGGCAGAACACTCCGTGTCCACCCTGCGTCGCTCCCCATGTAAGTTCACTTCAATTTTCATTAAATGAAACGGGTTTTTCCCATTTTAAATGGAATTAACCCGACCTAGACTTCTTTTAACCCCTAAGTCTTCAGAAAACCCCATTACTTCACTCGAAATTCACAATTTTTCACTCCTTTTCCTCTTCTCCCTTGGTCGAATTTAGCTACTACATCCGTAATGCGCAGTCCCTTTGAACCTTCTCTTCCTCGATTTCTTGCAACTAAGCTGCTCCAGGTATGTACTCTAGTGTTCCCGTGCTTTAAGGGGTGTTATTGTTGTGGAAACTATTGTTTAAAGTATCGAGTGTGGGAATTGTGGGGTTTCTTGGGGACATTTTTTAATGTTGTGCGCGATATTATTGTTAAAGGTGATTTCAAATTCTTCAGTAAAAATCACCTAATATTTATTGTTGTTGTTCTGGAATTGATTGGGTGAATATATGTGGGTTATGCATGCTTGTGAGGGATTGTTTCTAAATGGATAATGCTTGATGTAGAGTCTTGAGTCAATTGCCTTATTTTGCTTGAATGTGGACGTAAGGTGAGTTTGGAAGGGTTACATGTATGTTCTTGGTTCAAAGATTGGGGTAGTATGTTGGTCCAAATGGGGGTAATTCTGTATTGGTGGTCAAACCATGTCTAGTGAGTATAGTAGGTGTGTCTGAATTTCAGCGTGTGAATTCTTGAATAACACGAATGGTATTTGCTTGAATGAAATCGATTGCTTCATGTACACTTTGTGGGATTTCGAAGTCTGAGTAAAAAGTCTCTTTGATCGTGATTGAGTGGTGATTAGGTCTCAAATTGTTGCATAAGTTATGTGTTGTGAATTCTTGAGTAGCACCGATAAGTGTATGCACCATTTGGAATGGGTAGTTGTTGGTATTTATTGTGGTTTACTTGTGTACGCCTGTGGGAAGTCTGAGTACCTAGGCAGGAGGCTGCAATGAACTAAGTGTGGGGTGGGGTGTGCACACCACCCAAATTTTTATAAATGTTATGTGTGGTGGGCTGAACTCTACTATGCTTGCTGGTAATCATGTCGATCTCACAAAGACCCAATAAGGAAGTGGCCACGTCGAGCCATAGAAAACGTGTTCGGAGTGAAAATGTACCACCCACACCTTCAGTGCCTATAGGCCAAACAAGGCGGTTTGGGGTGAAGGTTGTAACCAAAGAAGGGAAAACATGGTACAAAAAGCACACTGAGGCGTCGTATTTCTCTAACGTTTGTATTGACAAGGACAGCTTGGCGCGGGAGTTCCCACAGATACTGAGGAGGATCAGGGAGCTGCGTATGGAGTTTATCTTTGTAGAGCTGGAAGAGTGCAACTTGCACATGGTCCAAGAATTCTACGCCAACTAGGCACCGAAGGTAAGATCCCATTTTGTGACTGTGCGGGGAGTTAATGTGCCTATCACTCTTGTAGGTATAAATGACATATTAGGTACACCACAGGACACTGATCCACTAGTGCTGACAGGGTTAAACATACGCCCTCCATACCGGGCCATTAGAAATACTCTTTGCGGTCCACAGTCCATGGCACAATGGACTAAGCATAGTGGGAAGAGATATAACCAATCTCTTCCTTACGCTCACATGCTTAGGGAGATGCGCGTCTGGATAAAAATTGTCATGAACTGCTTGATACCGGGTCTTCACTACACATATATTACTCGGGACAGGGTGTGCTTGGTATATGCTTTGATGACTGCTACGGAACTGAATATCAGAGTAGTCTTGAAATCTGTGATGCGAAAGGCTCGGGTTCACAAAGGGCACAAGTATGCTTTTGGTGGCCTTATTACCAAGATGTGTCGTTCTGCAGGTGTTCCTGAAGAAAATGTGGTCTACATGGCACCCTTATTCTCAGCATCGGTGGACATCACTAGAACCAAGGGGGCCGACACTGAGTTTGGGATAACTCTCACCACTGTTGAGTGCCATCGACATGATGAGCTGATTATGGCCAGGATGTATGGCCTAGAGATGTTGCGCCATCAGAATGGCTGCCTAGCTTCCACTGATATGCAGTTGGGAGAGGGTGAGAGGCGTTACCCTCTGAATGACCATGCCAAGGCCCTACTTGGCATTGGTCTTGAGTTTCGTGAGCCAGTTGGGAATGACATTCCGACTGATGAGGAGAGATTGCGGACCAGGTCATATGTGGAGTCCGACTCGGATGAGGTGGTAGACCCCGCTCAGGCCGGTGATGAGGCCGAATGGGGTGATGCGATGGAGGATTGATCAGGGAGTGTTTTCACTTTTCCTCTTGAACTGTTCCGATAATTTTGTAAAGCACTGGGGACAGTGCTAATGTTTAAGTGTGGGGTGAGGGGTGAAAAACATACCTAGTCTGTATATATTTTTATTGTTGAACATTGTTAGAGTCTGCTTTGTTTTTGTTTTGTTTTATTTTGGGTTCCTTGGAGGTTGTTTTTGGTTCTTTGGCCAAGGAAAGTCCCTTTGAACTGTGCAAAATACAAAAAGATTTTATCTTGTTAAGATTTGAGTCAGTAGTCATAGTTGAGTCACATTGCCCAATGTCAGATGGATGACGATCGCCTTAACGACAATTTCGTTATTTGAGTCTTAGGTTGGTTTGTGCTGAAGCTGAAATTCTGAGAGGAAAATGTATGAAAGCATGATTTGAAGTTGATATATGAATGCAGTTGAACTTATTGTATTTGACTTGAATGATGCAACTTAAGCTTAAATTGGACCTTGTGCATGATTTGATTGTGTTGATGTGATTGATCCATTCTTGAGTATAACTTGTGCCATGAGCGGTGAGTTTTTGTAATATCCATGAATGCATCTGAGTCTAGAACTTGCCCGACATGTTATTGAAGCAAAATACAAGTGTTGTTGTGTTTAGAAGATGATAACATGCTTTCTTTGAATTGTCTTGACTTTTAGCCTTGTCAGAAACAATATCCCTAGTATAGCCAAATTGAGCCTTTTTTGCCTTGATTTTGTTCTAAACCGCGTAATTAAGCCGAATACCTTTTATTGATACCGTTAGCTTTGATCCCAAATCCATAATGCACTATGTTAGGTGGAAAAGTGAAAATGGCTGAAAGAGTAAATAGGGTGGAAATGTTTATTTTGTTGGGGAAGAGTGAAAAAAGGTAGTGAAATGATGCCCTATAAGTTTAAATCTGAGATTGGCCCTGGTCCTTAAGACATTGTGCACTTTGACTAAGGTTAAAAACCTAAGTTGAAGGTGGCTAACTTGGTGAATTCCTTAATTATGGCCCTGGCCCTTACAAGGGCAATGTGTACTTTAACTCGAGAGAATTCTCTAAGTCAAGGGTGTCTATTGTTGAGTGTTAAAAAAAAAGAGTTATAGAAATAAAGGGGCGAGTGAGAAATAAAGGCAAGGTTGGGAATGCTAGTGGAAATATATGAAGAAAGAGGGGGCTGAAGAGAAGAAAAAGTTGTGAATGTAAGAAGGAAGTTGAATTTGGTGCATTAGGGAAGATAAGTCACTAATTTTATCTAAACGAATCCTTCCTTACCTCAAGCCTACGTTACAACCGGAACAAGTCCTATTTGATTGTGAGCATAACACACTTTATTAGTAGAGATGTACATAATGGGTAAGCTTATGGTTCTCAATGCATACATGTTTGATGTCTTTGTTGAGTGAAAGTGCACCATGTTTGCAAAGTCCTTAAAGTATATTCAATTTGATAATTTGAGTGTGTGGACTATTCTTTGGAGTGAGGGGCATTTGTTGTATGAAGGATAGGTGATATGTAATGGTGCACATTTTGTTGAATGCGTTGGTTGCTAAAAGTTGTCAAGTCAATTACAGGAGTCATGCATACTTTGAATGAAATCATGCCTGTGTTAACTGGTTACAGATCCTTGGAAGAAAGTGGTGGATGCACAAATACCATAATAGAGAGTCTAAGTCTAGGAGTAGTTAGTAAGTTGTTCGAGGACGAACAAAGCTCTAAGTATGGGGTAGTGATCTTAGGAATATTTATATGCATAGAAATCTAATAATGCCCGTATTTAAGCTAAGTTTTAATTCAATGTGCGTTTGGTTATAGTCTTATCGAGTTTTTTGGTTGCTTATGAGCTAACCAACATGATTAGTTGTGTAGGTGAGCTTAATTGGAGAAACGAGCACGAAAATGGACAATGGGGAACACAAAAGATCTGAGTCGAAAAGAAGCAAGGAAGAAGAATGAAGAAATGTCATTCAAGGCATCTCTGTATCCTCTCTGCATCGTGGAGAGGAATTATATTCTCGCTCATTAAATGACATTTGAACCAAAGTGGTCCGTGTAATCTCCGCGTCGCGGAGAAGGATTTTTATTTTTGTTTGCAAAAAATAGATTTTGAGGCAGAACACTCCGTGGAGTGTCCGCGTCGCGGAGAAGGCTTTTGTGCCTTGAAGTGAATCTAAGAATCACCTCCGCATTGCGTCCCTGGTTGCTAGATTTGGCCGTTTTGACTTTAGTATAAATAGGTTAATATTTTATTTTATTAAATTATTCTTTTCCTTGGTTTTGAAGAACGACGAATTGGAGAGCTTTTTCATCATTTTTTAGGGTTCTTTCCTAAACTCTTTTATTTTAGATCTTTCTATGATACTTAAACATTGTTTGATCGAATCTCTGATTATGAGTAGCAAATACCCTAGTTATTGGGATGTGGCTACATGATGATTGTAATTTATTAAGTTTTCATGTGTTAATATCAATTATCATATGAATCTTTTTTATGTTCTTGTTTTTCGTATTTCGTGCCTGATCACCATTGAAATAAATACATTGTCCGAATTGAACTTGGGAGAGGAATAAGAGGATAGAACGTGGGACATGAGGAGCATGATTAACTCATAATAATTAGGGTTAATTTGTATCTAGGATAGGAATATACCTAGAAACCATGTTTGGTCACTATACATGAAGAAATCATATTTCTCGGTAGTTGGTCCAATCTATCCCTGCTCAACGATGTAGTTAGGTTGTTAGTTATCATAGGCGATTAGAGATCGGGAGACCATAATCATACATTTAACACTGTGATCACTGATTTGATATTTGATTAATACTCATTTAGATAATATAAATTGCATGAATCTTGATAAGAGTTGCAGCCCTGGACTTTACCCAATTATTGTTTGAAACCCTTGAAATTGAATCGCATTTGTTTAATTCTGTTTATCTTTTAGTTTATAAAATAAAACACTCTTGAAATCTTGACACCACTTGTGTTTAGCTGAACACATTGGAACAATCGAGTTTTCTAATCGTAAGTCTCTGTGGGTACGATACCCGGCTCTTCATAAGAGACACTTTAATACTTGAACGACCACGTACACTTGCGTGTGCGATTTAGACGCAACAATGGGTAATTAATAATTACTTTAAGTTGTTAAATCTCAACGGGTAGGCTGGGTTCCACCTATAACAACTATTTTTCAATCCGCTAGTGTGTTTCAAGTGAGTTCTTTAGAACCTCAACAATTGAAAAACAACCCAAAACTTTAATTTAACCTACTTTATCAAGCTGGGTTGTAAAGAAACAAGTCAATACAACTATCAATAATTTACTCCACTCTAAAGCAACTTTCACAAGCAAGCATAAAGATCTAAAACTAGAACTAAATTTGTAACTTTAGTTCATAAATGAAAACATTAATAAATAACTGAACCCATATCAAAACAACATTAAAATATAGAAATTAACAATACCCAAAAGCTCATTTATGTATTCAATTACATATTCACACCCCTAAGGAAAGGGTGTTTAGCCAAACATAACAAAAAAGCAAGAAATAGTTACCAAAAAGATGTTCCATCGGAATGACAAAATCTCCAATGTTCAATGCCAAAATTAAGACTAAAACTTAAATCCTCAATATCTAAGCTCAAAACCCTCTCCAAGAATATTCAGTATTGTCAAAGTATGTATTAATTAGTAAAACTAGTGTAAGACCCCCTTCTCTCTCTTCCAAAATCAATTTATATGTTTCCAAAAATTTCCAAAATTTCAGTACGCAGTCCCATCGGCAAAGTTATCCGAGATCACCGAATGACTCGACGATCCGCTGATAAGGATGACTTCTTCCATTCGATGCATTGTCGAAGGAAACTTTCATTTGTCAAGTTGGATTAGTTCATGAGCCAACTCAGTGGACATTTTGGCTAGCTAGAAGCTCACTCGACGAGTCTCCAAATAGCTTTTGTGAGCTCCAACCTTCCTTTTCTTTAGCTTTTACAACTTTTCGTTTCTTTTTGCATTGGTATGTCATTTCCTTGTTTTAAGCCTTCATGGTTGCACATAAAAAAAATTAACATCAGTTATGAACACAAAATATAAATTAAGGACAGTAATTCATTAAATAAAAATCCCTAAATGAGTCAAAATTCTCGACTCATCAACACCCCCAACTTAATTTTTTTTTTGTACTCAAGTAAAACACAAGATCAGTTAGGTCGACATGGATGTCTACAAACTAGTGCTCCTTGAGACTCAACATGAAAGCGCACACAAGGTTCAATCCAAACATGCAATGTTCAATTGTTCACTCAAAGTTTCCAACTATGGCTCGCCATCATCAATTAGAGTTCATGCTCACAAATGCTCACTTCAAATGTAATTTCATGTCCAACAAAAGTATTGGAATGTCCTCACATCAAGAATGATTCCATGCTCTCACAAAGCCAATCAAAGAATACAATTAAGGAATCGAAATCAACTCTCACACTCCCAATAAAAAAAATGAATGATTTTACCCATAGGTTTGCCCATATTTTCCAACCAACACATCACTTGGCTTATGCAAGATCAATAAGGTCTTTCAAGGCTTGTAATTGAGTTGAGGGTAAAACTATGATCGTTTCGTCTTAGTGACTCTACCTTCGTGAATCATGGCTAATATTTTTCTTCTTTTCCTTTTCTTTCATTCTTTTCTTATTCACAACTCATGCTTGGCCTATTCATAGCACATAAAAATTTTGGTATAGCTCATTGGAAACCCCTATTATTTCCATAACAATGCTCACGGATACAAATTATTCATTTCTTTTCTTTCTTTCTTTCTTTTTTTTTTTTTTTTAATATATGGAGGGATT
The DNA here is from genome assembly GCA_029582685.1 of Solanum piurae. Classification (NCBI taxonomy): domain Eukaryota; kingdom Viridiplantae; phylum Streptophyta; class Magnoliopsida; order Solanales; family Solanaceae; genus Solanum; species Solanum piurae. Next base: position 17,604 of record JAJOOO010003285.1, read on the forward strand.
CCATCTTTTTCTTCCCCACATAATCCCAAGGATGGATTTCACGAACTTCTTACTCAGTTTCTTTCCTCATTCTTACCACAACCTAACTTAGGCTTTTGACGTAAGTTGGCTGATGAGTCGAGGATTTGACTCATTTAAAGATTGTTATTGAATGAATTAGTGTCCTCAATGCGTATTTTGTGTTCATAACTGATGCTAATTTTTTTATCTGTAGCAATGAAGGCTTAAGAACAAGGCAAGAACATTACGATGCAAAAAGAGGCAAAAAAGTTGAAAAAGCTGAAGAAAAGAGAAGTTGGAGCTCGCAAAAGTCACTCAACTACTCACCGAGTGAGCCTCCAACTCGCCAAACTTTCCAACAAAGTAGCCCATGAACTAAGACAACTCGGCATCACATAAGGCATTTTGGTGGTTCGCTCAGTGGATCGGCTAGTGCGACATAGCTCGCCTAAATGAACTGAACAATAAGGTGCAGGAGTCAAGCCAAAAGGCAAGAGGATGTGCGTGCCAATGAATCATCTAGTTGTTTGGTTATCCTGACTAAATTCGCCAGCCTGCATTTTGACGTATTGGGAAGTTTTTGGAAACGTATAAATTAATTTTTAGAAGAAAAAAAAAGACAGTCTTACATAGTGTATTACATAATTTTTAGTGTTTTTCACATACTTTGACATTATTGAATACTCTTGGAGGTTTTTGAACTTACATTATTGAGGATTAAAGGTTTAAGTCTCAGTTTCAGCATTTAAGCTTTGGAGATTTTGTCAATTCGATGGAACATCATCTTGGTAACGATTTATTGCTTTTTGCTATGATTGGCTAAACCCCATTTCCTTAGGGTGTGATTATGTAATTGAATACATAAATTAGATTATGGGTATGGTCAATTGCTATAATTAATATTATTTTGAAATGGGTACAATCACTTATTCATGTTTTAATCTATGAACTAAAGTTGCAAATTCGGTTCTAGTCTTAGCTCTCGATGTTTGGTTGTGAAAGATGCATAGAGTCGAATGAGTGATTGATAATTGTATTGACTTAGGTTTTTACAACCTAACTTGAGAAAGTGGGCTAAGTTAAGGAATTGGTTGTTTTGTATTATGAAGCTTGTTGAGGTTCGAGAGAAATCAGTTGAAGCATGATTGTTGATCGAGATATAACAATTATATTCAAAACCCATCCTACCCATTCAGATTCAACAACTTAAAGCAATTGATAATTACCCATTAAGAGAAATTAGTGTTAAATTACTCACACACCCCTAAGGCTCTCTTCATACTTGTTCAAACTTTGTGTTAGTTGTTTTTGTTAAGAATTGGTTACCAAACTCTATTGATATTGATATTTAAAACTCGTTGATTTACTTTATGTCATGTATTCCTTTACTTCTACAAGATATTAGAGCACTTCTACACTTCGTACTTGAATTATTTACCGTATTACTCCTTGTAGGATCGACCCCAACTCATCGTTGGGTTTATACTTGTTGGCGACCACCTACACTTTGAATTATAAAAGGTGTAGTTGAGCATTATGAAAAATGACGCCGTTGCTGGGGAGTGATGTTTAGAATTCTTTTATCAAAGTATTTTTGTGAACTAATTTAGTTGTAGTAAAATTTTCTTATTGTTTGCTCTCAATAGGTGAAGAAATGAGTGTGAACGGGAGCAATGCAAGTCTAATTGGACATAATTATGATATCAGGGACTTGAATGTTGTCAATGAGGATAAAATAGGAAGTGTCAGTGCTATTTGTTTTCCCCAACTGTGGGCAACACTATTTTTCATGTAGCCGGGACTATGCTTCAGCTTCTCCAAATGAAAGGTTTCTTTGTGGGACTTGCTCACGAGGACCCTCATGATCACGTCTGGAATTTTGTGGATGTGTGTGGACTGTTCTCCTTCAAGAATATCTCTCAAGAGTCAATCCGACTTCGTTTGTTTCCCTTATCTCTAGTAGGGGAAGCAACGAAGTGGTTGGTTGAGATGCTAAGAGAGTCAATTACTTCTTGGGAGGAACTCACTGCGGTGTTTTATGAAAGATTCTTTCGTTCCCCGAAGATGGTGAAGTTGAGGGATAACATTAAAAATTTCAAGCGGATTGATGGTGAACCTATTCATGAAACTTAGTTGAGGTTTCAAAAGCTATTTCTCAAATGTCCCACTCATGGATTGCCGGATAATGTGCTCTTGCAATATTTCTACCGGATTCTTGACACTATCAACAAAGGTGTTGCCGATCAACTTATTAGGGGTGGTATTATGAGACAACCTTTTTCCGTGGCATTGGCATTGCTTGATGAGATGACCAAAATTAACCAAACATGTCATACAAGGGAGGATCAAGTGTTTCCTTTAAACCTCGGGCTGACCAAGGAACAATTGTAAAAGAATGAAGAACGTGATGAGAACATCGCCAAGATAATGACCTAAATGGACTTGTTGACGAAACATGTCATGGGAGGTGGTTATAATGCTTGAATGCGGTTAGTGATAGTAGTGGTGTGAGTTCGGATGACACACAATTTGAGGACATGTACAACTAAGAGGTACAATTCTTTTCAAACCAAGCGGGGGGTTCTCGTCTGAGCTATCCAAGGGTGGGAATCAAGGTTGGAACAATGATCTTGATGGTTGTTGGAGAGATTAGGATCGATATTAACGTGATAGAAGTGCAAATGGACAAAGAGGGATGGTTATAGAGATCGTTATGGGCCTCCTCACGAATGTTCAAAACCGAAAGAACCAATGCCAACCCCAAAAGCTTTTGGACCGAGGATATGCTTGCCCACATCCTAAACAAGGTAGAAGGAACAAATAAGGTACTCAAGGAGATGAAGGTTGATTTGTCTTCTTTGAATCATGCGGGAACCTCACACTCGGTTTCTATAAAACAACTTGAGACTCAAATGGAACAAATTTTGGCTCACTTAAATCCAAGACAAAAGGAGGTCTTCCTAGTGACACGTTAGCCAACCCGAAGAATGATAATGCCCAATGCATGGCTATTTTTACCCAAAGTGGTAAAGTTATGGGAAGTAATGTGCCGAATTATGAGAATGCAAGTTCAAGCACATGGAAAGTTGTTGTTGTTGAGAGTGATGGACTTGCCATGGAATTGCATGATGGAGCTCCAAATGAAGTGGTTAATACCCCAAAAGGCCTTGATTTCGGTGAGGCTGAAAAGTCAAATAAGTGAATTGTTCCTTCCTCGGTACCTACAAAACCATTAACCAAAGTTGCTCCACCATTTCCTCAAAGATTGAAAAGGAGGGATGAAGACACAAAGTTCAAAAAATTTCTTTCCGTCTTCAAAACTCTATCCATTAATCTCCCTTTGGTGGAGGCATTGTTAGAAATGTGGGGTTATGCCAAGTTTATAAAAGAGTTGGTCACAAAGAAGAGACGTATGGACTTTGAGATGATTGAGGTATCCCATAGTTGTAGTGCTATTATGTCGAGCAACGTGGTTGTAAAGAAGGATGATCCGGGGGCATTTACTATTCTTTGCATTGTCGGGATGTTTCAATTCGCAAAAGCATTGTGTGATTTGGGGGATAGTATAAACTTGATGCCCTATGCCATTTTCAATCAACTTGGGCTAAGTGAGCCTAAGCCTATGTCATGACCCGAGGTTACCCCCTAGAAGCAACATGGCGTACTTGATCCCGAAGGGGTCGCATACAAGCCCTTAGCATAATCATAACATAAAGACATAGAATAATGCAGAAAATTTAAAACTTTTACAAAAGAAGTCAATTTCTTCTTTATAACAAAAATAAGAATCTAGACTTGTCTCAATCACCATCTAGTACAATAGAGAGTACAAATAGGGTCAAAGCCCTTTACATCAATATAGTCTCAAAAGTAGAAAGGACAATAAAAGCTAGAAAATGATAACATCTTGTCCTCGAACTTGAGGACTCGCCAAGCCTACGAAATATTCAACCCAAGCTTCACTTGAAGGAAGTAGTACGTCTCAACGACCGAAACCTACACTAATAGTAAGGGTAGAAAATATGTGTTAGCACAACTAATGTACTAAGTATGGAAACCATGCACAAAAAACCTTAAAACATGCATAAAAGGGACATTTAGTTGAAATCATGCCGTTATCAAGTTTAAAAGCCATTATTGACATTTATGAAGAAACATTAGTCAAACCAACATATAAGCAACCCAAAGCCACACTAGTGCAATGCAAAGGTAAGAACCCATAACCCTACCAAATGCTAAGTATCACATTTAGGCCACCAACAACATACATATCTTACTTTGCCTTATTCAAAGCCAACATACATAAGTAAGGAGTCATTCATGTTCATAACTTGTAACAAGTGAAGTCAACCTTAACATTCATACATACCTTTCATACATAATCCATAAGTATTCATAACATAAGAAAACCTCACCATAACCCCTCTTAAAGTCTACTTGTGCAATGCATAAGTGAAGTCCCATACCCCCACTCATACTAAGTAGTACCTCTTAAGAAGTCATAGTTAAAGTCCATGTTTTTACCGTAGTTCATATTCATATCATATAGGGAAGAGTAACTTTAACCGACATAGACCATGTGAGCTACATGGAATCCGGTGTTCTACTTCCACACCGAAAAGAGGTGTCCTACTTGCCTAAGGTAGAACATACATTTTAGCTTTAAGGTGGATCCACTAGTTAACACCTATGTGGGCACATAGTTATGGGATAGGGAGATTGCTACTAGAAACCCTAACTGTTAACGTGGAGGTTTCCATCTCATGAGACACCGTATTGGGAACCCAATTACTAGTGTGAAGGAACCCATCTCATACTCCTATCCACTCGGTGCTAAGCATAATTCCCTTTAAAAGTCCCATTAACTATTTACTTAAGTTCATGTTCATAAGAGAATTCACTAGGAACTCATGTTAACATATCATCATAATAGCTCATATATGAGAATGCCCTTCCACTTTGGAATCGTCAACATGTGAGTAAACATTTTACATCATATTCATAGTGTGTTCATGAGAATGGCCTTTCAATCAACACAACAAACTTATCATAAACATACATACATACTTCATGCATAATCAAGTGTATATGGTATAGGGAAGAATGATCTTGAATCAATACCACAATTACACTATAGTCATAGGATCATTACTATCTAAGTAAATCACAAGCTCATATACAATATTCATCAACATATACAACCCTAGTCAATTGCCCTTCAATGCCATGAACCAATATCAACCCTAAATTCTAGAATTAAAAATTTAGAGAGGGGAATTTCATGATTCAACATTTAATAAACATAAACATAATCAATTGTCAAGCTTCCATGATCAATAAAGTCACACCTTAGTTCACAATTTAGGAACAAGGGGAAATCATGGGTCCAAGGGAGATTTTCATCAAAATTCATAAATAATCAATTAATCCAACCATAAATCATTATAATAAACCATAATTAAACAATTGAAATCGTTTTGGAAGAAGACCCATGACTAGAATAAAACCCTAGGTTTTTGGAAGTCTTAAAACATACTTTGAAGGGGCTTCTTGGGTGATAGCTACCCAAGAATGAAAAGCATCCATACCTTAGGAATATTTACACACTAAATTGAGGAAGAAAGGTTGGTTCTTGAACCCTTAGCTTGACCTTGACCTTGTTCTTCAATGGAGTCTTAGAGAGAATTTTGGGAGAGAAGAGTTGGTTATGTTTGAGTCTTGTGAGTTATGAGGAGTTAAGTGGAGTTTAATGACTTAGAAGTATTTATATAGGTCTAAAATAACTAATAATAACCATACCCACCTTTAATTAATTAATTAGGAATTTACAACTTTACCCCTTAATTGGCTGAGACTTGACAGCTTTTGTAGTTGTGACCCACGAAACCCCCACCTACGGTCCGTAGGTGGGGTGACGCTCTGTGCTGTTTGCTCGTCGTTTGGTTCAGAGAAGGGGGAGGACCAGGGGAGATATTGGGAGACTAGGTCTCGATCTATGACCCCCAACTACGGGGCGTGGGTCCACCCACGGTTCGTGGGTGCCCATTCGTAGGTCATGCTGTCTTTTGACAGATTTTTGGGCCTTCACTTGGGTCCTCCTCAAGGACCCTTGGGGGGTCCTTGGGGGTCATTCCTTGACGTGTAGGTCCTAAAACATTAGTACTAAGTTAGGGAGGTCATTTTACAACTCTTATCTTCATGTTAACCCTTTTTAGGACACTAGACTACATGTTAAGCTCTAGCTTAGGTCATTAGATTTCCGGGGTGTTACATTATCGCCCCCCCCCCTTGGGAACATTCATCCCCGAATGACAATCTAGGAACGAAACTAAGTTAGAAACTCTAGACTAACAGCCCATTATGCATGAAACATCAAAAATGTGCAAAACTTGCAAATGCACTATTCAAAAGAAGGAAACTTCAACTCCATCACAAGACATAGTCAATGCAACACAAGGAAGTAGGAACTACATCTACCTACCCAATATGCATGAAAATCATCAATTCACATAAACATGGGAGGAACTACCTTCTCCAACTCAAGCAAGCTTTACACAACAATATGGAGCCAACATGCCATTTCATCAAAACATAACTAAGCATGTTCATCAATTCACCTCATGAAGCCAAATATGCAATCATCATACTAAAATGCAAGTCAACATGAGGAACATATAAATCATGAAAAATCATTTTATACTAAATATGAATTCTCACAAGAACATGCACAATATAACGAAATCATGGAAAACTCATACAATACTCATAACTCCCAAAACACTAAAATCTCAAGAGGAATTACTTACCTCAAGTTTGAATAGGAGTAGAAGGAAAAAGATGAGGATAACGGGACTTCATATCGGCCTCGGCCTCCTATGTAGCACCCTCAACTAAGTGATTCCTCCATAAAACCTTAACATAGGCCACTTCCTTATTTCTCAACCTCTTTACTTGCCGGTCCATAATCTATACCGGAACCTCTTCATAAGAAAGGCTTTCATCAACTCCTAAACCCTCTAAAGTAAGGATGGATACCAGATTACCAATGGACTTCTTAAGGATGGAAACATGAAACACCGGGTGAACCAAAGCGAACTCATTTGGTAAGTCTAGCCCATATGCCACTTTCCCAACACGTTTCAAGATTTGGTATGGACACTTAGCTTCCCCTTTTTTCCAAACCTCATAACACCTTTCATAGGTGAAATTTTCAAGTAGGCCCAATCACCAATTTCAAATTCTAGATCCCTCATTCTATTATCGGCATAAAATTTTTGCCAACTATGAGTCGTCTTCAACCTTTATTTAATAAGTCAAACTTTTCCAATGGCATCATAGACTAGATCGGGACCAATTAGAGAAAATTCACCTACTTCAAACCAACCAACTGGTGATCTACACCTCCTACCATATAGTACTTCAAACGGAGCCATGGCAATACTTGAGCGGTAACTATTATTGTAGGCAAACTCGATTAACGGTAGATGGTCATCCCAACTACCCTTAAAATCTATGACACATGCCCTCAACATGTACTCTAAGGTTTGAATGGTGTGTTCCATTTGACCATCCGTTTGAGGGTGGAAAGCGGTACTAACCTTAACATTGGTACCAAGCCCTATTTGGAATGCCTTCCAAAAGTGTGAAGTAAATTGAGTACCCCGATCCGATATGATAGATAAGGGAACTCCATGCAACTTCAATATCTCATTGATGTACAACTTGGCATAGTCTTCCGCCGAAAATGAAGTCTTGACCGAAATAAAGTGGGCTAATTTTGTCGTCCTATCAACAATGAACCAAATAGAATCATGTTGCCTTCGAGTACGAGGCAAACTCACAACAAAGTCCATATTCACATCCTCCCACTTCTAAGTAGGAATATCTATATATTGGGACAAACCTCCAGGTTTTTGGTGTTCGGCCTTGACTTGTTGACAATTTGGACATTTGGTTACAAAACCCGCTATATCTTTTTTCAAGCCATTCCACCAATAGACTTCCCGTAGATCACGGTACATCTTGGTGGCTCCCGGATGAATAGAATACCGTGAACCATGAGCCTCTTCTAAAATTTTCTCTCTTAAGCCATCAACATCCGGAACACATAATCTACCTTGGTACCTAAGCACCCCATCTCCCTCTTGGGAGAAAGCCTCAACGGACTTGTTGAGAACTGATTCTTTCAACTCCATTAATAAGGGATCTAGGTGTTGCTTAGACTTCACATCAACCACAAAGGACGATTCAGAACTATGATGGACCATAACTCCACCCTTGGTGGAATCCACTAGTTGTACACCTAACCGGGCCAACCTATGCACATCCGAACCAATTCCTTCTTATCATCTTCTACATGAGCCACACTACCCATGGAAAATCTACTTAGGGCATCCGCAACTACATTAGCTTTGACGGGGTGATAAAGGACACTCATGTCATAATCCATCAAAAGCTCTAACCATCTTCTTTATCAGAGATTCAAGTCTTTTTTGCTAAACACATATTGGAGACTTTTGTGGTCAGTAAACACATCTACATGGACCCCATATAAGTAATGTCTCCATATTTTCAAAGCAAACACCACCGCTGCTAATTTAAGGTCATGAGTCGGATAATTATTCTCATGGACCTTGAGTTGCCTTGAAGCATAGGCAATCACCTTACCATGTTGCATAAGGACACATCCCAAACCCACTCGAGAAGCGTCACAATATACCACAAACCCATCGGTACCCTCCGATAAGGTCAACACCGGAGCGGAAGTAAGTCTATCTTTCAACTCTTGGAAGCTTTTCTCACAAGCCTCCGACCACACAAATTTAGCTTTCTTTTGAGTCAAGGTCGTCAATGGAGAAGCAATGAAGGAAAAATCCTCAACAAATCTCCTATATTAACCGGCCAAACCCAAAAAGCTTCTAATATTGGTAGGAGTTAGAGGTCTAGGCCAACTCTTGACCGAATCCGTCTTCTTAGGATCAACCTCAATACCCACGCTCGACACAATATGACCAAGGAAAAAAACCAACCTTAGCCAAAACTCACACTTATTAAATGTCACGACCCGGGAGCACCCCCTATTCGTAACCGGCGTACTCGACCTCGAAGAGGTCTAATACAAGCCTCTTAGCATTCATTCATCGCATAGACACTAAAACCATAAGGAATTTAAAACTTTCTTTACCAAGAAAAATATTGCATA
>JAJOOO010003287.1:0-19135 GCA_029582685.1 Solanum piurae
CATACATGTATCATAATAAAGCAAGAACAAACATACATCACACAATCATAGAATTACAACCATCACCTACCTCGAATCCAAGCTTGAATCCCCTAAGGCACTTGAATCTTCCCTTTCCGAATTATTTCCGCTTGTTTTAGGTATACAAACAACAATTTATATGCAATGATCAACAATCAAAGGTTTAATTATCCGAATTATAACAAACCCAATAACCCTAGACCAAACCCAAGATCCTAATACCCAATTTAAGACTTTTTCCACCATAGAATCTATAACAAAATCCTCCCCCATCAATATTCACCCATTCTATTATGTTCTACTGATCGAAAAATGGATTTGGGGAGTGAAAAGCTTAAATTTAGCCTCAACAACGGTGAAAAATGAGCAAGAGTCGCCTGGGGGTCGTTTCTTAGCTCAAAAGGTCGAAAAGTACATAATGAGGTCGTTTAGGGGTTTATTAACGACTTTAATTCGCGTCGTACCCGCCACAGCGTCCACCACCCCGCCACAGCGGCCTTGCCAAAACGGCAAAACCCAGCGCCAAAGAGGCATTCTCGAGACAGAGAGTTATTTCAAGAATTCCAAAATTCCCATTTCACAACATACCTCTAACCCACGACGCTCAGTAAATACCTTTTACACTAAGATCGATTTCGGGAGCTCTACTCGCCCGAATTTAATTTCGTAAAGTCGTACGGATTCCTTAACGAGTTATCTAACTACTCATGTAATCAAAATCATAAATGATTCACCCGATTGTTACCATATTTCCCTACACCGTAAAGTCTTCAATTTCGTCCAAATCTGGATTAGGTTAGGAAATTCCAAGTAACTACGAAAAAGCTTTCTGATCCCAATTCTTTCTCCATTGGCCTTTCCATAACGATGGAAATCAGGTCGTTACACAATACTTCTCCGTTGGTGTGGATACCTAAAACATGAATAATCTAAGATGAAGACCCAACATCGGATGACAATATAACAAATTGGGTTAGGCTTGAAGCTGATACCATGATAAAGGAATGAATATTGACCTAACTTAACATCAAAAGCTAGCTTTAGAGGAACACTATCCAAAATCATATTAAAAAATCAAGGACCTAGTGCCCACCGATGTGGAACTCAACAGTTGACAAAATTCTAAAGATGAGATTGACATTTTGGAAGAAGAAAGTAACGATCTTTATAAGATATAACTTATTTTACATTACACATACGTTCTTGAACCTCAATATGACATAATCCGAAAGACAAATACGTACTCGCTATGCCAACGAACATGATATATATTTTATACAATTAACTTGGATTGTGACAATGTCTTAAGTGATCGGACTTTTTGTACTATTTGTATGGACTTATTCGTTTGGTCCTATTGTCCCCTCATATCGAGTAATATAAATATAACTATTTAGTGGTCCTATTTTTAAATCGTGTAAAAGGTAAATTTCATTACAAAAAATGTGACCACACGTTTTTTAGATGGATTATTTTTTTCTGGTGTTCGGTGTTTGCATAAGAGCCTAGCTAATTCAAATTCGTAATACATAGGATTTATTTGGAAGAAGCATCTTTTATCAGTATGACTCAAAATTGAAACCTTCGATTAAAAAAAATACAGTCTTATCCCAACTCCCGAGCACTAAATTAAAAGACCCTAATTAAGAGGATTTTAATTTGGATTTGTCACTATTTATATAGAGTAGCGTAGGTGGTATTTGCTAATTACTTGTAATTGTTTTTACTGAGAGTGGTGACAAGTTAATACAACTTCTTTAACAAGGATGGAGCTGTTTAACTGAATAACTTTGACTTTAAGCAACAATTAATTAAAGATAAAGTTTAAAAAAGCAAATTGTCTTAATTATTAAAGTTGTATTTTGTAGGTCCAATTCCACTTCTAATCAATACCCATAAATTAGGGTTTCATCAAGCAGCCACCCTTGCTAGGTAACCTAAATCATTCCATTGGTGATCACTTACCACCAAAATAATGTTTAGGTATTAGGGGAAAAAGAGTTCTCATTTATGAATCAGATCGGAGGTGTAAAAGATATTGCATAATCGTAATCCTTTAAGGATGAAAGAGTACTTATTTACCCTTCACTACAATCTTTAGAGGCACTTAAATTGCAATTTATAGGTACGATATGTTCACGGAGGATTCATATACCTGATTCCAATTTGTTTTGGATTGAGGGTATGGTTGTTGTTGTTTAGTAATTGAATCATAAATTAATACTTATTAATTTAAGATATTTATAGGCAGTCCTTAGAAAAACAAATCTATATATGATTTCACTGTCCAAAAGTCTTTAATAAGAAAATATATAAGAGATTTTCTTTTAGCATAATCTAATTGGATATATGAAAACAAAAAATCCAAATAGATTAAAATAGTACTCCAATTAATAATGTAAAAAGATCCCAAATCTTCTTAGAAACATAGGGTAATTAAACCTACTTTTTTCGAGTTTCTTTTCAAATGGATTTCATTTACTTTTGTCCTAATTTAACTAGAAACTTAACCATCAATCCACTAGGCATATAGCAATAGAGTAGCATATTAGGCTTTGGCATGTTAAAATTAATTAATAATATCTTAAATAGTCACATTTTATTTTGTTATTGTGTTTAGAGCTCAACTTGTGGTTAGAAGTACTGATTTGTAAGATTATAATGGTGAAATTATATTAATTAAATAGGTAACTCATCATTAATTGATTGACAAACTTGATGAAGTGAAGGACAGAGCCAGATAGAGACAAGAGGGTTAGAACTCTGAATCCCTTTTGAAGAAAACTTATATATATAGTGGGTTTGTTGGGTAACATTGTTGGATATTCTAAGGAGGTTATCTATGGAATGTGAAGTTGTTTGGTTGAGATTTGGACAAATTTTAAACAAACATTGCAATTTTATATCAGATAAATATATTATTATACACTTTTATACTATGTCGATATATTGTTTATGTAGATGTATAAATACTATATAATAATAACAATAACGATTCCCGCAAGGGCATGGTTGATCGAGTGATTGGGAGGTGGGTCTCCCATGTGGGAAACCTAAAATCGAATCCAACCTCCTTCTGCTACTCAGTATTAAGCTGATCATCGCATGAGACATGTCTAAGTGCAGTTTACATTTCTCGTAGAGTTCTGAACTATCACATAGTTAACAAGTTATGACAAAGTGTTCAATCGAAGGACAGAGGTTATGGTCTCGCAATTATTATTTAAAAAAAAACAATATTAGTATATTAAAATTGTTGTACAATTATTGGAAGAAGAAGAAGTAAAAGTCTAATATTTCACTATTTTCAATTCAATCATGAAATGGAAGAAGTGGTATTTTGTCTTGATCCACTTTTAATTAATTTATTCTAACCACTTCTATCTTCTTCTTTTTTAATCATAACTAAATATGTGTAATTTAGTCCAAGTATGAAGAGGAGCAATATTTTTGTAGAGGAAAAAAAGTGTATTCTATCAAATTAACAAATATTTTTTTCGCAAAGTACATATTACAAGTACTACACTTATGAAGCACAGTGTATTTTGGAGGAATATAATTTTTAGTCTAATCAAGTCGACCATAAATTATTCTAATTGATAATAGTAATACGACTCACCTCAAATCAATTAATTAAACTTCACCTTCCAAATTCTTAATGATTTAATATATCTTTTTTTGAATACTCAATATATTTGACAAATCTATACGAATGATTAAAAACACCAAACATTGAAGCAAATTCTCAAATAAAATATTTGCTCTTAACCAAATAATTTTATGAAAAAAAGGTAGATGTACAATTGTTTGACCCTACATTCAAATAGTAAATATTGCCTTTCATGTACAATCAAGATAAGTTTCTATATATGATTTTTAGCAATTTAAACTGTTTTTTTTTCTTTTTTTCAATTTTTGTCAGTGTAACTTTTGCTAGGTGAAAAAAGTATTGTCATAGTGACATGAAATAATATCATCATTGTTTCATAATTTTCTGCCATCAAATTGAGCTGAAAAGGAAGAAACAGTTACTAACAAAGGAAAGAGGAATCTGGTGAAGAGTTTTCATTATTCAAGAATATTGATTTTTTTTTTTACTTTATATTACTGCACTTTCACTTGATATCCATATAATAACATTACTCAATGTGATCCTATAAGAGCGTACACAGATTTTAGGCATAATACATAAACATGACTCTTAACTTGGCATTAGCTGACCACTATGACCTTTAATTTTGGGTGTGCACAAGTAGGCACTTAAACTTGTATAAAATTGAACAAATGAACACATTTATCCTACATGGCATCCTACGTGTATTATGTCATGTAGGACACGTGTGTCTACTTGTTCAATTTTATACAAGTTTAAGTGTCTACTTGTGTACACTCAAAGTTGGAGGACATAGTTGTCCGCTGAAGCTAAATTAATGGTCATGTTTATGTATTGATGTAGAAAGGTTGTTTCTGATAAGCACCCAGATCAAGAAAAACGTTTTTCCTAATGATGAATGGACTTGTCTCGTCAGGACCTTTTCTTGAATTTTCGAAAAAAACTTATGTCGGACCTAAAAGGGCAGAGAACCTTGTCGTTGTCTCAAGTGTGTTATCGTACACAACGGTTCTGAGAAAGTCGAAATAGGAGAACACTCATTTTTTACTTTGCGCGATAACTAGCACGTAGAGGTGCGTCCTTCGTGGTCTTCTTGTAATAAGAAAATGTTCCTTTAATGTTGTAATACCCATATTAGATATGAATCGAACTGTCTTACATCGCGTTGGATTCCTATTAAGTTCATAATATAAAGTATCAGTTAACTTGCAAAAAGGTATGTAGGGGAGAAAATTCACTCTCAGTCCTTTCTCATTTGTCTTCTTTTTTGACTTCAATACCGTCTTTCTTCTCTACTTTCACTTTTTCTTTACTAAAATTTGATACATCTACTTTAAATTGAACTTAAAAATAGATTTTTATTTATTATATTATAAATTTCTCATATATTAAAGAAATAAAATTATGAAAGAGAACTAATGACTTCTCTATATATATGACAAAACTTGATGTTTATATCAAGGCCTAATTCAAACAAACGGGATTTTACGCTAACCAGATAACGCACCTCAACTAATTCCATGAGATACTTTGTTACCTTTCTCCATCAACTTTACATCACAGCAGCAACAGATACTAGGACAAATGAAAAAAGTCACCTAATGTTTTTGCCTCGATTTGAACCTGAAACCTTGTGAATCTCAACCCACTTCGTTGACCACTAAGTCACACCCTTGGGTGAAATATATCACCACTTTAAAGAATACAAATTCTAAATCTTGATTTTGAAATTCAAATATAGACAATAGAGTTTTCGTATCTTTTTCGATCTCTCAATAAATCATTTTAGCAAAAAAAATCATGATCGACGAGATCATTCGATATGAAGTGAATACATGACAATAAAAAGTAAGTTGTCTGGCATTTGTGCTGGTGAGAGGCAGCATATACTTGATTAATCAGTCGAGGTGTGCACAAGCAAAAGGCACTCCCCATCAAGCAGCACCTAGCTAGATGAATAGAAGATGAATAACCTAAACTGATAAACAGAAGGCTAGGCTATAACAAGGAAAACAATATTTGCAGTCAATGCCAAATTGAGAAGAGAGTTAGCTTTCTACTGAGTGAACCCGAACAAGAGCGGACACACACATTAGATTAGAGCAAGTTTAGCTTGTCCAATGGTGCAGTGGAAAAATAATGGTAACTTAAGTGCGATGACACTTAGAGTTGTGAAGGTGAGTTAGAGCGTGAAGCCTTAACATGTTCCAAGTATACATGTCTCTCCTCATAGATATTCTCCACATGGGGAGAACTCAGTTTGCAGTCTGAATCAGTCCCTTTATGGAATGTGCTACTAGGACAACCCAACTTTGAGTCAAGACTCAAGTAACAGCAAGGTTTGTGCCAAAGGTACCTCAAATATTCATTCTACCACATAAAAACAGGCCGGAGTCCTCGGAGACATGTGAAACACAGTTCATTTTTCCATTGATAAACCTTGAAGGCATCGACGAGGACCCAATCAAACACAAAGAGATCGTGGGCGAAGTTCAAAATGCATTGGAGACATGGGGTTTCTTCCAAGTGGTTAAACATGGGATTCCAACATCCGTCTGGGAAGAAATGCTGCAAGGAACACGAGAGTTTTTTGAACAAGATGTTGAGGTTAAGAAACAGTACTACACTCGAGATACTACGAAAATGGTGATTGATACTAGCAATTTTGATTTGTATAGCCCTTCTTCCAGCTGCAAATTGGGGAGACACTTTTCTGTTCAATGGCTCCTGATCCTCCCAGTTTACAAGAATTGCCAACAGCATGCAGGTAGATGTTCTGGACATGAACTTTTTTCCCCTCCCCACCCCCAAGAGGATCAATAGTTTGCGTTCCCACTTACCTTTGAGTGTGACTCGAACCCTCAACCTATTGGTTGATGGTGAAGGTGCTCAACCACTTGAACAAACCACACTAGTCTGAAGATTGGGATCAAAATGTTTTGGGGTTTCTGAACATGTATTAGAAAACCAACCAGCTTCATTTATGACAAAAATCAACAGCAAACTGTGATTTATGTTGTTATGGTTACGCGCTTTCTTGCAACTACTTATGATTAATGTGAGTTTTGGTGGATATTGTTGGAGAAGTAAGTAATTCAACTAGAAGTATGGTCACTTTGACCCAATTGAGTATACTTAATTTTTTTCAAATATCAACACGTGACACTGAAATTACAGCAGGAAATACTAATGGAGTACTCTAAGGATCTGATGTAATTAGGCTGCTCCTTACTTGAATTATTCTCAGAAGGTTTTGGTCTCAATCGTTGCCATCTCAAGGATATGGATTGCACGGAGGGGTTAGGTATTTTGGGACATTACTATCCAGTATGCCCCCAGCCAGAACTCCAGATAGGCACCAACAAACTTTCTGACAATGATTTCATCACAGTGCTTCTACAAGATCCTATCGGAGGACTTCAACTGCTTCACCAGAATCAATGGGTGAATGTTCCTCCTACACCTGCAGGCTAGTATTCTTTTACTTTTCTCAACAACACTCAATAAGAGTTTAATATACCACCTAGCTAGTTTGGCAATGATATCATTTATGGTAATTTTTGTTGCTTTTTTCAGCTTATATCAAATGACAAGTACACAAGTGTTGAGCACCGAGTATTGGCAAATAAAGTGGGACCAACAAGATCAGTTGTATGCTTCATCTACACAGGTTCACTGACATCTTCCAAGCTTTATGGACGGATTACTAAATTGTTGTCGGAAGATAATCCTCCAAGATATTTATGGAGCAACACATATTTCTGGTTGCTGGCTATCCACACAAAACCACTTCTAGTCATGAACTGATAAAGAATTAACAACAACTCATACTACAGGAAATGGCTGCAATGACAAGTATTCCTTGACCCATCTCAAATTGTGCTCGCTACCTTTGTTCTCTTTCAACTCTATCCAAGGATTAGGATCCCACACCTGATCTAGCAGTCATGGGTCATGCTTATGTCTAACTACAAAGATAGTAAAATTCACTTCTGAAAGCTAGGATCAAATGTGGTTGTATGGTACAGCTTTTATCAGACAACTCGAGCGCTATAAAATATCCTAACACACTGATGATCAGACTTGATATAGAACTGGTTAAGGTTGCAAAAGAAGAACAGGGATGAAGTATTAAAACTGTCTACTAAAGCCATAATAAGATTTACAGATGCAATCACGATTATAACCAATCAAGCATTCAATGGTTGATGGACAAAACCGGAACGTTGACAAGGAAGCAGAGTCATTCCTCAAACTGCTCTTTACATCTATAATACTCTATGCAGCAAAGTTGGCAGTGTAAGTCTGACTCTTCCATCGCATAGTCACAACACATATCAAGTGCATTCGTTTTGTAAAAGGACAGCTCATATCAACACATATCATGGAAGTTTCAAAAGAATTAAAGAAAAAATCACAAAGCATGGTTCTCACTTCCATTCTTGATTAAATGAACTATGATCACAATTCTTCAGATACCTGCTGAAAATTAAAGAGCCTTAGCACAATTCCCCTGACTAACAAAAAAAAGATCTTTATTTCTGAACCTAATTGCTACTCCACAACTCATATAACAATAAACCTATGCAAACCAGACAAACTTAATTGGAACATCTACTAAGCTCAAACCATTATTTAACTAGTAACAAATAGAGCAAAATAATTTCCACCATACCTCTACCATCCAATCTGAACTTCAGCAGAACCGAAGCCTTATTCTATTCAGCTTTTTGAGCTAGCTCTCTCATTCTCCGCCCTCTGTGCAAAAACCTTTGTTGCAATCATGTTCTCATCGAAATACCTAGCATAGGGATGCCCTTGCGGTACAAGTCTCCGATACTTCTCAAAACACTTCTCAGCCTCATTGTTTTTCCTCAATAATGTGTATATTATTCCTTGACACAAGTAAGGCCTGAAATCCCTAGGCTCCTCTTTAATTAACTCCTGATAAACCTTCAATGCATCTTCATATTTCCCTTCTATCACCCGAATTTGTGCAAGCAACAGCTTAAAATCCCTCAAGTCAGTCTTTTTTTTCTCCTTCTTACACAATTTAATGCCCTCCTCAACCTTCTTCTCGATTTCCGCCAATTCCTCAATCGATTCATCTTGTGAAGCTGCCATAACGAGTCCATGATAAGCCTCGACACGAAAAGGGTCTTTCTTTAGTATCTCATTGAACCCAACTTTGGCCAATTCAATCTCTCCAAAGTTCACATACAAATGAGATTTCAACAAGGGCCATTCGGTCTCATTCGGTTCGAGCTCAATCAACCTATCAATAATGCTAATAGCTTCCAGCATTTTCTTATTCTTTATCCGAATTTCCATCAAAATCCTTAACGCTTCCACATCATCCGGGTGAGTAACCAGGTGTTCTTCAATTGCGCTTTCCCTTTCCTCCTCTGAAATTGCATCTCTCACCACATCAGTTTCCATAGCCGACGGAGTAAAAGCTTGGCTAGAAAGTGCAGGTTTCGGGAAGACAAAGTATCTTGCGAACAAAAGGGTAGTGGCAGTAATTGTAGCAATGAGTGTTGGCTTAACGAATGAAAATGGGTTATGGGGTTGTTCATTAGGGATTTGAGGGATAAGGGGTTTTGGGATTTTAGAATTTTGTGAAGAAGAAGAATAGGCTTTAATGGTGGAGGGGTAAAATGGTGGAGGTGAGGTTCTGAAGGTGAGACAAGAAATGGGTTTAGCATAAATTGGACGATGATGATGAAGCTGTTTCTGAAATGGGTTTGTTCTGGAGCCGACAGGGTTTACGGTTGTCATTGTTTTGGTGAAGACGAAAGAGTGTAAGAGCTCTTAAACCCTAACGATAATGGCGGAATTTACAGTCTAGAGAAAGCTTGACAATGGAGAAAGGGTGAACCATAAAAGGGCCTTATTGGGCTTGTTTTGTGGTAGGCCAAATTGACTCAATGAATTGGGCTTTTGCTTTAAGCCCATCAAATAGTCGAAATTCAAGTAAAAAATATTTTCGAGTTGCAAACTTCAGTCATATGTATTTCGGACAAATATGAATGAATTTCAATCATATAAACATGAACTTTTAGTGAAATTAATGAATTCGGCTAAGAAATCTATATATTATATTCTTATATATGCAGATCTATATTTTAATGAAATCATCAATTTTTTATATAAAGAGACGAACCCACATATATATAGGTAGGATATATGTGCACTCATTAACTTCGGAAAAAAATATGAGAATCTAACAAAAACTAACATATATTTAACAATGCACCCATGGGGAGCATGAAAGTGCACTTGGATTGCTAGTACAGTCCAAAGCACTCATCCACGTAGTAAGGGTTCAATCCCAATTTTTATTATAAGTTTTGAATTTGAAAGACTTATTTATAACATCAAAATAGTTAGAAAAAAAATTCAAACTTACGAACATTCAATAAAACAAACTCACCTTGACCATTGAGCTATATATATATAAATATGAATGAATTTCAGTCATATAAACATGATTTTTTAGTAAAATGAATGAAATTAACTATGTATGCTTAAGATTTAGTTATATTTGCCTAAATTTTAATCAATTCATTAATCTATAGAATGAAAAGTATCGACACTCAACGTAAAGCGAATTTAAATCTCTAAATTAACTTTTATTTTGTTTAAGTATAATTCTAACAAAGACTATTACATGTTGTAATACTGCATCTTTGATGTAAATGTCTTTCCATTTGTCCACTTTTTATAGAGCAATTTTTTGTATAAATAAATAGTCGAAATATCCACACAAATTACGTTCAGGTATCATCGATTTAAAAAAAAAACGTATATCAATTTATTTGAAAACAATCTCTTTACTTAAAAAGATAGAAATAAAAATTTATACACAGATGTGGAGCTACTGTATTGGATGGAGGTTCGAACAAACCCACTGAATTTTCTATAGATCCTATATACATATTAAAATGTCAAATAAAAATGTATGTATATATATGTGTGTGAGAGAGAGAGAACTTACAAGCATAGAGAGTCAGGTGTTCTAGTGGTCTCTGCGCGCCCAGCAAGGACCTTCAGTCTGCGGGACGTTGGAACTCTTTGGATACGTATGTCTATATAAATTTTAAAAAAATAAATTTGTATTTGTGTCATACTCTAAAATAGTAATTAACTATTGATTTTTACTCCGACATTTAAAAAACCTTTGTACCCAAAATTTATTTTCAAAAGTTAGTGTTCTAACTTTTATTGTTTATCTGATTGCTTCCATTTGACCTCTTCCTTTCGGTATGTACGATGTACTCTCGCCCGTCTCTTTTCATTTTTTTCTTATTTGTTTGCTTTTACATTGTATAATAATCTGTTCAAAAGTTGATTTTTAATCTTTGATCGAGGGTTATCACACATACTAATAATTGATTATATTAAAATAATTATTGTTGATTTTTAAATTTTAACTTTTCAAGACAGTAAGAGTTCAAGTTGATAGTGAAACTAATAAAACATTTGTTTTAGGTGCCAAAATATCAATGATAAATTTAATAGTTTTAGTTTCACTTAGAACAATATTGAAAATTATAGTAAAAATGTTTTAAAAAATATTTATCTTTTATTAACAATATTTTAGAACTTTAAATTAAATTACTCAAATCTTCATATTAATAAATTAAGTTTTTACAATAACAATTAACAATATCTAAGGTAATGTTTTTAAACACATGACTAACATCTCATTAACATAATTTGTGTTTTGTAATTTTTAGAACTTTTAAGAAAGAGTCAATATGATTATAATTTTTTTCTAAGCCTAAAACTCATTCAGACACTGCTCTTACATTTTTTTTGGTCAAGTTTGGCATCACCTTTGTCAAGTTAGGCATCACTTGTTCATCTTTTCAAAGCATTAGATAATTACAAATTGTAGACCAATTTAGATCTTAAATTTGATCCTCCTGAAAAATATAAATTTTAAATTTTTCTCCTAATATACGTGACCGAGTGAGGAGATATTTTATACATAAGAAAAATTGTCGACCTACTGAATTTATTTTTTCAATAAGAAATTTTGAAAGAATACTGCATCATTTTAATAGTCAATGCTTTAAACCTCCATATTCTTAATGTTTAGAATATAACATAAAAAAGAATGCATCATTTTGTTTGTGTTTTTACTTGTTTTTAAAAATAAGCTTAGAATATATGAGAAAGTAAGTGATTCTTTCGTAACGAAAGATTCTTGAAGTTGAAATAAAACTTCAGGAAGACTTAAAAAGTGTGTTGATAGTTTTGTCAATGCTCATTTGACATTTTTCTCGATAAAAATGTTACCCCCTATGCAATGCAATTGGAGGTAAGTTTTGAATGATTGAATCACAGTTCTCTTTAATTGTAAGCTTAATTTTTTCTTAAAAAACTTGATAATAACGTTCTTTATAAAAGCATGGTCTCCTTAACATCAGTTACCAAGCTACTACATGTTGGATTTTCCTTTCTTTAAGTTTTGGTGACATGTCATTTCATATTTGTTTTGGTAGGAGGTAGCAAATAACCATCAAATATATTGAGATGCATGCACCTACAGGTTTTTACTATCACAACATACACGGAGAAAAATTGAAAAACTCTACTTTGGGTTACTTAAGCTTTGTAAATCTTTAATTCAGATATCATATGATTAAAGGAATTAAAAATTCACCTAACTTGTTGGTAGAAAGATTAAGGTGTTTTCAGTTTGAAGAAAAACATGTTATTATATTGTTGTTGTTGTTATTGTTGTTGTTATTATTATTATTATTATTATAAAGGTTCCTTTTTATTTAAATTATGTTTAAAGACTTAAGTTGATAAACATATAATTTACTAATATTTTTTTTAAATCAAAATCATCAAATACTTAAATATATGTATATATAATTAGCTAATTCAAATGAGCTAAAGACAATAGCTTTAAACTTGGAAAAACTACTTCAATACCATATATACATATTTATCTCTAATTTAAAATTATTACATATAATACCACTTTTTAATAATTATATCTCCTTAATTAATGGGACTTTAACAATTCATAATAATATATTTTAAAAAGTTAAATCAAATACACAATCCCATTGAATATAATAATGAATAATTATCTTAAAATTATATCTCCTTAATTAATGGGACTTTTACAATTCATATTTCTCTCTCTCTTCAATTAGCGGTTTCCCTCCCCAATCCCACAACATGTTGGTATCTCACCCCCCACTCTCACACGTATCTCAAATAATAATATACTACGAATACATGGGAAAAAAAGTGTGTCATAATTTTATAGTGTGTATCTCGGACAAATAATGTATATGCCATTCTTAAATGTAACGATCTAATGTTTAAGAGTAATAAATTTTATAGCATGTATATTTTGCTAAGCATGTATCTCACATAGTAATGTATTACACGTACATGAAAAAAAGTGTCATAATTTTTACAGTGTATATCTCAGACAAATAATGTATATGTCATTGTTAAAATGAACGATCTGATGTTTAAGAGTAATGATTGGTGTAGATAATATGTTAGACATATATCTCATAATCGTTGTGAGTATTTGTATAGAGAATTCAAGATAGTGTTAAATTCATTAAGTTGTATCTTATATATTTAAGCATGTATTTCACAAACTCAACGATAATAACTAAGTCAGCAGAGAATGAGTTCATCTATTTATTGATAGCGTTGTATCCTTTTATAAAAAAAATTGAGTATTGTATATGGTCAGACTTCAATGCGTGTTGTTGCACTAAACGTGTATTTTTATTTTTTTTGTATATTAGAAACACAAAGGATTTGAACAAATTTATGAGTACAGTCACCAACAACATGATCTGAATTAGTATCCAAAACGCATAACGCCTCTACACTACAATTATCTGCAAGAACTACTGCAGATACAGTTCAACCGTCACTTACAACTTCAACAATGGATGTATCTTGTTGAAGAAGAAGGAAGCTGACGATTGGAACAGGTCCAACGAAGCTGGATGACGTGTCTACAACAAGTGTTTATGAAGAAGGAAGTTGACGATTGAAACATGTCAAAGGAACAGGTCCAACGAAGCTGACTGACGAGTTTACAGCACTGCTGTAGAATTAGAGTCGCACTAGGATTAGACTACTTATATTAATTAGGATTATATTACGACTAGGATTAGATTAAGATTACGATTATTGTACAACTAAGATTAGATTATTTATAATTGTTTTATTATTATAGTAGTAATAGGTATTGTAGTAGGACTCTAAGTATAGTTAACTTAAGACTCCACAATTCTTTCCCTATATAAGGAGTTTGTAACTCAACATTATTTTCATCAATACAATTCTTGATTTCTCTAATCCTAGACGTGAGATTTCTACATGGTATCAGAGTATAAAAGTTCTTCCGCTCTCTGAGTATTGATCTAAAAAAAAGCACGTGAATTGAAATGGCCCCTTCTACCAGTACTATGTCGACCTCCTCACTTCATCAACTCATTGTCGCTTGCTCCATTAAACGTAAGCCAGCAAACTACCTCATATGGAGGACACAAATATCTCAATTGATTCAGGTGATAAAACTAACGTATCTCATCTATGAACCAAGTAAAAGTAGTTGTTCCACTGGACAGACTGCTAGGGAAGTTGAAGCGGTTAAAAAGGATGTAAAAGATAGTGGCACCATTGATGATTGGAAGGATAAAGATGTGTTACTAAGAAGTTGGATCTCAAGCACCTTAACCGAAGAAAACATGTACCTAATTGTGGGCTGCTCAAATGCCAAAGAGATGTGGGAATGCTTGGAAAAAGTTTATATTCAAGCAACAAAAGTAATTAATTTTGCTAGAGGTTTAGGTAATCCATCATATTTCACCCTTAATCAATTTATTAATGTTCTCACGAATTTTGATATAAGAGAAGATGAAGAAGAGATGCCACAACAAAATCATAACATGGTATTCTCTGCCCAAAAAGGCAGGGGAAGAGGAAACAACAACATCAACTCCAGAGAAACAGTTTCAAGCTTGCTGGACAGGAAATAGGTTCTCAGAACCGTCAATATGGACCAGGTTCTCTAAACAATAAAAGTTTCCAAAGTGAAAATAAAGAGAAGAATAGTATTGAGTCATGTCAAATATGTGGTAGAATAATCTTACTGCTCTTAAGTGATTTTACTGGTGGAACTACTCGTATCAATCTGCAGAAGAACTATCACAAGCAACGACTAGACATCACATTCATACCGAAGCATTGACAAAACAAGCTTTTGCTGGGTATTCGAAGTAAAATAGGAGTAACTGTTCATCTACTCACTAGATTGAGGGGAAGTGTTAAAGAAGAAGGAAGCTGACGATTGGAACAGGTCCAACGAAATTGGCTGACGTGTCTACAACAAGTGTTGATGAAGAAGGAAATGACGATTGAAACATGTGTCAAAGGAATAGGTTCAACGAAGCTGACTGACGAGTTTACATCACTGATGTAGAATTAGAGACGCACTAGGATTATACTACTTATATTAAATAGAATTATATTACGACTAGGATTAGATTACGATTACGATTATAGTACAACTAAGATTAGATTATTTATAACTATTTTATTATTATAGTAGTAATAGGTATTGTAGTAGGACTCTAAGTATAGTTAACTTAGGACTCTACGATTATCTCCCTATATAAGAAGCTTGTAACTCAACATTATTTTCATCAATACAATTCTTCATTTCTCTAATCCTAGACGTGAGATTTCTATATGGTATTAGATCATAAAAGTTCTTCCGCTCTCTGAGTATTGATCTAAAAAAAACCCACGTAAATTGCAATGGCCCCTTATACCAGTTCTATGTCGACCTTCTAACTTCATCAACTCATTGTCGCTTGCTCCATTAAACGTAAGCCAACAAACTACCTCATATGGAGGACACAAATATCTCAATTGATTCAGGTGATGAAACTAACGTATCTCATCTATGAACCATGTAAAAGTAGTTGTTTCACTGGACAGACTGCTAGGGAAGTTGAAGCGGTTAAGAAGGATGCAAAAGATAGTGGCACCATTTATGATTGGAAGGAGAAAGATGTGTTACTAAGAAGTTGGATCTCAAGCACCTTAACCGAAGAAAACATGTACCTAATTGTGGGCTGCTCAACTGCCAAGGAGATGTGGGAATGCTTGGAAAAAGCTTATATTCAAGCAACAAAAGTAATTAATTTTGCTAGAGGTTTAGGTAAGCCATCATATTTCACCCTTAATCAATTTATTAATGCTCTCACAAGTTTTGATATAAGAGAAGATGAAGAAGAGATGCCACAACAAAATCATAACATGGTATTCTCTGCCCAAAAGGGCAGGGGAAGAGGAAACAATAACATCAACTCTAGAGAAACAGGTTTCAAGCCTGCTGGACAGGAAACAGGTTCTCAGAACAGTCAATATGGACCAGGTTCTCTAAATAATAAAAGTTTCCAAAGTGAAAATAAGGATAAGAATAGTATTGAGTCATGTCAAATATGTGGTAGGAATAATCATACCGCTTTTAAGTGTTTTTACTAGTGGAACTACTCGTATCAATCTGCAGAAGAACTATCACAAGTAACGACTAGACATCACATTCACACCGAAGCATTGAAAAACAAGTTTTTGCTGGGTATTCAAAGTTTTTTTTGTTGGGTATTCGAAGCAAACTAGGAGTAATTGTTCCTCTACTCACTAGATTGAGGGGAAGTGTTGAAGAAGAAGGAAGTTGACGATTGGAACAGGTCCAACGAAGTTGGCTGACGTGTCTACAACAAGTGTTGATGAAGAAGGAAGCTGGCGATTGGAACATGTCAAAGGAACAGGTCCAACGAAGGTGACTGACGAGTTTACAACACTGTTGTAGAATTAGAGTCGCACTAGGATTAGACTAGTTATATTAATTGGGATTATATTACGATTACAATTATAGTACAACTTGGATTAGATTATTTATAATTGTTTTATTATTATAGTAGTAATATGTATTGTAGTAGGACTCTAAGTATAGTTAACTTAGGACTCTATGATTCTCTCCCTATATAAGGAGCTTGTAACTCAACATTATTTTCATCAATACAATCCTTGATTTCTCTAATCCTAGACGTGAGATTTTTACATATCTGACTCTAAATATTTCACTATTGATGATGCATTCAAAATTTTGTTATTTCGTTGTTATGCACAATGGATACAACCCACAATTATATTGACGTCTTTTCAATTCCATAAAAAAAACCTCATGTCCATTTCGTTTCGAATTTTCATCGTTAGTTTAATTACCTTCCATCGTGTATTTGATCTCCTTTTTTTTCGTGTACAATCGTTTTCTAATTGTTTTGAAATATTGTCTACTAGATCGTTGTAGGTTGTATTATCTCTCAAAAGTATTTCATCAATTTTATAATTTTCGTATTCGATTTCAGAGATTCATGCACCTGAATGCCTCAACAATATTGGTGTGTTTTCCATTTGCAAAAAAACCTCAAAAATTGAAGATTCAAATGAAGGAATTGATAAAGAAGATGAAGTTTACAATATGAGATTTGTTAATCTTTATGATTTCTATTTTTTTAATTAAAACTGGTAACGGTTGATACTTGATAGGATGGATCTACTAAATCCGTTTTGTTTGTTAATTTTACATCTTTTGCTCCTTTGATTATGGAATTGAGTTACAATTTTTAATTCAAATCAATTAAATCATGTATTTCGTTCTTTTAGTCTTCCATATACATATATCCAACGGCTTATGATACATGTATCTAATTACCAAAAATAGTATAGAAAAAAAGAAAACTATCCGAATATATTCTTAGTAATTAGAATTTAAAATAGTGAGATTTATATCGTTTACACTTAGTATTATCATACATAACTTTGTTTTTTACGATAATTTTCAAAAACATTTCATTCTTTATTGATCACTACATTTAAATTGGTAAAAATGGAACCAAAAAAATATAAAATAAAATACCAACATGGACTCTTATACTTTGGCACGTGGACTGAGGAGGCACTGCCAACTAAAGAACATGCCAATAACGTGTCAAACAAATTTGTTTGCCACGCCCACCTATCACAAATCCCAACATCACTTTTATTTATTGTTTGCGATTTAAAACATATAAATCGTCGATATAAATAATTTTTATATTATATTATTATATTATTTTTATAAGTTAAATTGTCAATGTATATATTTTTAAAAAATTTAAATCAAAAAATTATCTATCATCTATTTCATATAGATAGTCAGTATAAATAATGATTGCTTATTTAATCTACCGTCTGAATCAAGAAAAGAAGGTATTAAATTACTTTTAAGAATTTTTTTATTAAATCATTATTTTTACTCTTTTTGAATAAATTACCATCATTAAAGAGTAGATCACATGTTAATTAATTAAGATTAAGTAAAATGAACTTTAAATTTAAACATATGACGTGCATGTATTGAATTAGTGTATACATCCCGTGCGAATAAATTTTACCTTTAAAGTAAGGGAAAAGCGACAAATATACCCCCGAATTTTTGAAAATAGTATGTCAATACCCTTCGTTATACTTTTCGTCCATTAAAGCCCTTGCCGTCCAATAATTAGTACATATTTACCCCTCCCACTAACAGAACACTTATTGTGTACACGTGGCGCAATCCTACGCCACAACCCGAATTGATCAATTTTTTAACCCAAATTTCAAAACCCACCCATAATCCATTTAACCCACCCGATTTACCCACAAATAAACTCCTAAAATCCTAAAGAAAAATGAAAATCCTTATTGAATTCATCAACATGAACCCTGATAGTATCCTTATGAACATTAACATCATTTTTAATCTTCTTCACATTTTGATAACATACGGCACCGCCGACCACAACGGTGGAGGTGGTGGTGGAGGTCGATACTCACCCCATCCGTTATTACTGTGAGGATGATAATAAGGAAGATACTGATTTTGATAGATTACAGATCTAGTATCATAACTGGACTGACTGAAATTAAAATGATAATTCGAATTGGAAGAAGGCAGAAAGCTGGGTGGGGGAGGAAGAGTTAGTAAAGGATAAGAATTTCGGGAAGGGGGAGGTGTTGTAGAAGCTGCAGGTAAGGAGTAGGTTGGGTGGGGAGACGGTGGGGAAGGGAAGGAAAGGGTGGAGCAATAGAAGAAGAAGACGGCGGCGGCAGCAGCGGAGGAGGAGAGTGGTGGAGATGACGATTTTGATGCCTTTTACTCCATAAAATTTTCATTTTTTTTTACTTGCAGGAACTAGAGGAATCGTAGAAGAAGAATTTTGAAGAAATCAATAGAAGAATTAGAGAAGAAGAATGATGGAAAATGTGGGACCCACGTTGTTAAGGAAAAGTGATTAGAAAGTTAAGTTGTTGAAAAAATAATTTTAAAATTAAGTTTTACCAAAACAATCCATTAATTAATAGGAGTAATAAAATAAAATTCTTATTACAATAATATTTTTTAAAATG
>JAJOOO010003288.1:0-25124 GCA_029582685.1 Solanum piurae
CCGGGGGGGGGGCCCCCAAATCCGTTGAGCAAATTCAAAATCGTTTGAATTTCTCTTCAATTTCCCAAGGCTAACAGTGAAAGGAGATGGGAGGTTTTGGCAAGGGGAAAAAAAGGACGGGGAAGAGGCTAATGTTGTTGTCTCAGAGTCGCGTCTTTTTTCGGGTTTGCCGGACTGATGTGTATGGAAGAAGAAGACGTACAGGGGGAGGGGGCGGGTATTGCAATACGTATTGCTGATGCTTGTATTTTGTTTTGCTGGGTCTTGAGGGTTGGAAAAAGAAAGATGATACGGGCTGGGAATTGTTGAATTGGAATTGGAGTGGGCAGCCTCATTTGGCCCAAAATTTGGTTGCAAAAAAATGAATTAAGGATAAAGTGAGGAAATGGCTAGCATTGTAATTATACGATAATCAAATTGAATTTAATCGGTGAGCTTGGTCACAATTTAAACGAGATGAATTAACATAAATTAATTAACGAGCTTCTTAATTATAACCAAAAATTAAAAATTAATTCAATTATAAAACTAATTAACTCAAAATATAAACCTAACTTTAATATTAACTATGGATTAAATTAAAATATTTAAGTAAGAAATAAAATCTTTTGTGATAATTTTGAATATTTATAAAATATACTAATTATATATATAAACAATATACATTATTTGAAAATTATAAAAAGGTGACAAATCTTATTTAAAATGACTTGCACACTATATTATTATTATTATTATTATTTTATTTTATTTTTGAAATTCTATAAAACTAATTATTTTGAATCATTTGAAATTGAAGAAGCTCGATGACTACTTTATATTGTGGAGGGTCAAAATTGAGTGTCAACAACTGTCCCTCATTTGACATGGATTGATGAAAAAAATCCGACGCAAATGAAATTGACGAATCAAATTTTGACCGACCACATCTTCATCTTTAGGAAAGGGATTTTGGTACAGACTTTAGGAATTATGACCGAACCCTGGTATCGGGGTTCCTACATATCTCAGGCTATATAAGAATTCAGGCCACTTGTAGTTCGAATACGCTTGATTTGACGCACGATTATGAAAGAATTCGAAGGCTATCCCGATATCGAATTACGAAGAGACGAAAATACTCGAGAATAATATTTGAGAGAGGATGTCAGAATACAGTCAAGTTTTCAACATTGAGCCCGCCTACATATCCTTATACATTAGGAATCAGGCTGTTTGTAGTTCGACTCGATCGGTTGAAAAGGAAATCTATTATGCAAGATAATCTTTGGTTCTGGAGGAGTGACAAATAAGTCGAGTATGAAAAAGAGGCTTGCAACCTCTTAGCCATGAATGTGATGCACTTCACACCCATAATTAAGAACTTACATGAACATACTTTTCAAAGCTCTTGGTGTATTGTCACTTAGATTGGAAAGTTACCTCCGGTGAGAGTGAATTTTTTTATGGATGCGAAATTGAAACCGATAAACCTAAACAAAAACCCACATGCCTTCTGATAGGGGTGTGATTTGATTGCGGTGGAAGTCGCTCCTCAGATCGTGTCCTAAGAGTTTGATACCCCTCTTCGGACCATGTCCCAATTCTCTGCTAAGAAAAAGTTCCACGTTGTGCTACATCCTTTGTTGATGTCGTCCGCACCTGTGGTTTGATTTGAGAATTCATCCTCTTGGATGGTCTTGGCAAAGATTGAAAAAAACTTGTTAGTAGAAACTGTAATTTAAATAGAGAAGTGATATGTTTTACTGTATTCGGCACATTTCCTTACTCTAAATGTTATGTCGTCAGTCTCCGTCGGTTTTGATGTAGTAGATGATGAATTGATATGATGCGAGACAATGATGACTTTCTCGATAATGCAATATTGTTGATGATGATACTTCATTGATAGGATGATGATGCATAATGATCTTTGACCTTTGTTGGAAAACTAAACTTTCTCAACAAATCGCCCCAGTTCACTGCTTAGATAAAGTTTCACGTTGCATTGTGTCTCTTGTTGCTGCATGTAGATTGTGCTTTCTGCCAAATCTTGATAAAATTGTTAGAAAATAATATAAAGATAGAAATATAAACAAATATCTTATGACAAATGTCATAAGAAAGATGCGTCCTTTCTGAATCAATATTCCAGATGCAATTAACCGGATATATTGTATTTTCTTTAATTTGCTTCAAATCATGCGCCTGCAAAGTCTCGTTTGTAAAGAGACATAGATATGTAACTTGATTTTTCAATAAATTTAAAATACTTACAGTGCATGATAAAATATAATTAGGACACTGTGTAATATCTCCTTAGAGACCGATAAGCTTCTCAAGAAATTTAAAAGATAGCATGCAGTGCTCATATGTATAAAATAAATAATTAATGCATTGCGAGATGTCTCATTAGAGACAAATAAGATTTTCAAGGAATTCAAAAGATAGCATGCAATGCTCCTAAAAATAAATAAATAAATAAAGATATTGCGAGATGTCTCATTAGAGATAGATAGTGCCGGCAAAATAAACCCATATTTTGGCAACCCGCCCATATTTTAATGGGTTGGGTGAGTGATTTTTTACATGGGTAAAATATTGGTTGATACCCATATTCAACCCATAAAAATATGGACAAAATATGGGTAAACTATGGGTAAAGTATGGATTAGTCAAATGGGTTAAGCTTCTAACTTTTATTCACTATAAATTCAAGATATCACTAAAAATATTGTAATTTCTCTTGCTTTTATTTTCTTCTATAGAACTAATTATTTTTCACTATAATTGAAAAGGTGAAGTCTTTGGCCCTCCAAAAATATATATTTTAAATGTACATTTCTTTTGTTACTTATAATTGTATTTTTTTATTTGTTTAATTTTATATTGGATAATAAATAATAGTGTAAAATAAGAAAATCATGTATTAGCATTGACATTGCTTAAAGTGCATTAAACATATTTTAGTCCTAAAATGAAAATATTCATTTACTTTGAAATTAAAAATATTTTTCCCTTGTTATTACATAATTTTATTTTATATTGAAAAGTTATAGGATTTTTTTTTTTACTTTTATGATACAATAAAACTAAATGAAGCATTTTCAACATTTTTCATCTAAAAAAAAACTAAAATATTTTCTCCATGTTGAATTCTTAAGTAGAATACTATTTACTCATGAAAATATGGGTAAATATCGGTAAACTAGTATTTTACCCAACCCATTTCTTACCCAATCTATTTTTACTCATATCAAATATGTGCGGGTTGAATTATTACCCATTTATGTTGACCCATTTTCAACCCGCCCAAGTTTGACCCAACCCGCCCATTTGCCACCACTAGAGACAGATAAGCTTTTCAAGAAATTTAAAAGATAGAATGAAGTGCGTTTGCATATTTTAAAAATAAATAATTAAAGCATTATAAGATGTCTTATTAGAGACATATGAGATTAAAATGTCATATTAGAGGGAAGACTAGCCCAACATGTCCTATTTGAGGGTGTTGACATACTCACTAGTTTGTTAGTTTGTTATTAATTCTTATCAAGTTGTTAGAGTAGATTTAGATTAAGTTGTTAAAGTAGTTCCTTAGTTTTAGTCAACTTAGTTACATATTAAGTTGTTAGAACAGTTCCTTAGAATTAGTCAAGTTAGTTACATCTTACTTGTATTTAAATTGATGTTACATTTGAATAAGATTCATTCAAGTTTGCTTTGATTCTCAATCTCTTTGTTTTAGGGCGAAGGAACCCAATGTGACCTATTTTAGGGTGGAAGGACCTAATATGTCCTATTTGAGGGTGGACGAACCTGTTATATCCTATTTTAGGGTGGAAGAACCTGATGCATCCTATTTGAAGGTGAAAAAACCCAATATATTCTATTTTAGGATGGACGAACCCAACATATCCTATTAGAGGGCGGAAAACCCAATATATCCTATGTTACGGTAGAAGAACCCGATATATCCTATTAGAGGGTGGAAGAACCCAATATGTCCTATTTTAGGGTGGACTAACCCAATATATGGTGCAAACTTACAAATATGAATTTTGGCGCAATGCAATGAGCTTGGTGCGATTTCTTTGTTGTGCATATGGTGCTCATAATTTAGGAGCTTCAACTTCGATGAAAATTTGATGCTCTTAAATTTTGCGCTGAAAGAAAAATTATGAATTTAAAATTTGATTCTTGTTGTTGTTGCACCATCTGAACTTGCAATTCTGACTTGATGTTGAACTTTGTGGAGCTATCGTTCAAGAATAACTAAAAATCAACCTTTGCATTACTCAAATAAAATTTGTTAGTATAAAAGAAAATGGTTCCCTTGCATTGAACCATGAAGCTTTGGCTTTAAATCTGCATTTTTGTTGCTATTATATTGAAGCAATTTGATGATGTAAATACGACTTCTAATCTCAACTTCTGCCCTTTTTCAAATCGGTATAGGTCATCTGCAAAGCTGTCCCAGTCTTTGCTCTTGGGGGAGAATGAAATTTTTATTATATTGAGACCGAACCCAAAATAGGGGCCTACGTATCCCGCTATCAACAGGAAGCATGTCAGACGTAGTTCATTACAAAAGTCTAGAAAGGGTTGCAAAAGGGTAAATATTTCTTAAAAAGGAAAAGTTGCAAAGATAATGTATTTGTTAGTCTTCTTGATTGGTCGCACACTTTCTCTTCAAATGCTTTGGTGCCAATTTTGATGGATCACCCTTAACAACAATTGTGCTTGTGTTTGCAATATTTCCAATGATGGTTGAATGATCCATCTGTAGTTTTATCTTTCCACTTCAATCATGCTTTGAATCTTTAATTTTAGGGCAGGACAATCTTCAGTTTCATGTCCTTAAATGTTCAAGTGGTAAGCACAATTCTTGGATAGATCAAAGTGTTTAGGCGTATACCCAGGAATGAATCCTTTTCTTGATTGAAGACGTCCATTTTCTCTCAATCTCTCAATTATATCTGCATATGGCTCATCCAAAGAAGTGAAGGAAAAATATTTCATCTTCTTTTGTGGTCGCGAGCTAGATTGTGCTTGGTGCAACTCTTGTTTGCGAGGATGCTGGAGACGCACATTGCAATAATTAGAAGTAGCATGAGATTACAAAAATTGATCACTTGGATGGTGTTGTGGCTGTTGCATAGTCATGAAAATTGAGTTATTTTCTCTCATTTTGCTCTGCAGATTTACTGGTATTTTCGCTTGGATGGTTTGTTGGACAACTTTTGCTGCTGAGTTGCTTACAATTCTTCCTCTTTGAATACCAATTTCAATCTCTTTTTCAACCTTAATCAAATCAGGAAGTTGTGTGGACAAGTTCCAAGCAGTTTTTCATAATATAGTCCTTCTTGAACATGGATGAAGGTTGAGATCAACTCCCCTTCGGACAATGAAATGTGTCTTTTTAATGCTTCTAACCTCCATCGTATGGCATATTCTTGAAAAGATTCATGCGACATTTTCTTCACTTTGAGCAAATCAGCTATATGCAGATTATCTCCATTATTGAACTCATATTGCTTTACAAAGTCGCAAGCCATATCTTCCCATGTATGCCATTTGCTAAAGTCTTGCTTAGTGTTCCAAGCAAGTGCCAATCCTGATAAACTTTGAATGAATAATCTCATCCGTATGACTTCAACATGTCCAATACCAACTAATCTGCTGCAATAGTCCTTTAAGTGAGCGACGTAATTTACTTCCCCATTGAAAGTATTGAACTTAGGTAGCGTGTACCCTTGCGGAAGTTCAACATTTGGATGAACACATAAATTCTCATACTTTAAACTCTGACAATTCCTTGAGCACAACTCTTCATCAAAAGCTTTTCTTAGATTGTGGAGCTCCTTTCCCAAATATTTATGATAAATTGACTGAATATTCTTCTCACGTCTAGAATATAGAGGAGGTGCTAATTGGTTATGCTTGTTTTCATTGTAAGGAAATACGATTGTTGGAGGATGGATATTTGGCATCGTGGTGACTTGAAAGTTATTGGGATTGATAGTGTATACTGATGGCATTTACGGAGAGATTGTATAGGTAGAAGATGAGCGAGGAGATATGGTTAAACAAATATTTTTAATTGAGCTGGAAGTTTTGGTAGTAGTAGGAATAAGGTTAAAAGTAGTTTCCAGATTGACCAAATTGTTTCTTCGAACCACATTCTTCTTACGATCATCCTTTTGTGCTTCCAGAAATCCCATGCCACTGTTGAATGCTTTCAATTTGTCTGCCATTATAATTTCGTCCTTAACGCAGATTCGTCGCTGAAACAGTGTTCAATGCTAGGCAACTCTAAAGAATAAATAAAACTATAAAAATAAAAATAAATTGTTAGTGCATGAGAATATATGAAATAAATGCAAAAATAATAAATATTAGATAAAATAGATTATGCTATGATTTGTTAAAATAATTTTTTAGGCTGGAGGTAATGATTTAAGTCTAAGATGAGTGGACGAGAATGAGGTATTAGCTAGTAGACTCTAACGCTGAAAATGGAAGGAAGGAAAATTTGATTTGTAGAAAGGTTGACTCATATCGAGCATCAAATCTTGACTTCAACTTGATCCTTATTATTTGAAAATTTTGGTGTGTTTCCAAAAAATATCTCGATTGCATGCCAAAATTATGTCGCAGCTTCATCTCCTTCTTGGAAGAAAACTAAAATTTTATAATAAATCGATCGAGCCTTGTATAGGCTGCCTACGTATCCACCGAGGAAATCATGTCGAACGTAGTT
Organism: Solanum piurae; assembly: GCA_029582685.1. Taxonomy (NCBI): domain Eukaryota; kingdom Viridiplantae; phylum Streptophyta; class Magnoliopsida; order Solanales; family Solanaceae; genus Solanum; species Solanum piurae. Next base: position 6,743 of record JAJOOO010003288.1, read on the forward strand.
CCAATTACAAGAAAGAGATATATTGAAATTTCTAAATATGATCTAGTCCCTATATAGGTTGCCTAGGTATCCACCAAGGAATTCAGGTCAAGCGTAGTTCGCCTTACATAAAAAGAAAATTAAAGCATACAAATAATGATAATTTAAGCTCACAAAAATACATAATTGTTCTCAAAAGAAGCTACACAAAAACTAACTTATATTCCCCATGCCTTTAAAAGTCATCTTTTGAGAAACCCCCTCGTATGCCTAATGGTTGTTCTGAATGGAACCATTCTTGGTACTCTGTTCGACTAGATCATAATAGCTTGCAGAATATGCATAAAAGGGTAAATTTGTTGCAATATTTCTTGACCCAACAACTCTTTGACTATGAGGAGGAACTGGATTGACACCTTGTGGATAAATGTCTTGATTGTGACTTAACGTCGGCATGAAGACTGAAAGTTGATGCCAAACAAACTTAGGGAGAATTACATGGCTTTGAATGATCATGCCACTATCCAATAACATTTGGATCTCTTCTTTCAAACACTGGCACTCGTCGGTAGTGTGACCTAACATGCCTGAATGGAAAGCACATTGTTTGGCTGGGTTAAAGGGATGGAAAGGAACTTCACGAGGCTTTGGTTGCAAAATTCCTAACGATCTCAACTTTTCGAATATAAATGAAATTGGTTCACTCAAATGGGTGAAATTTTGAGATTTTCTCGCTTCAGGCACAAGTGGAGGAACATTTGGTGCTTCAGTGACAATTGTCTTTCCTTTGTCCCTAGATTGTGCATCATTCAGACAATAATTCCCCAAAGTTGATTCTGCTACTTTCTTTTGAGATTCATGCCCTTTAATTTCCTCAGGAGACTATAGATTTCCTTTTCAACAAACTACACCCTTTAGATGCCCTATTAGGAGGCCCATATTGCTTAATAAAATCTTTGGCCATATCAACCCAAGAGAACCATTTCCCTGTGTCTTGGTTTGCATACCACATCAAGGTTGTCCCTTCAAGCGTCCTAACAAAAATTCTCATATTAAATTCTTTGTCTTGACCTATGTTTGCTAACAAATCGAGATATGCCTTCAAGTGGTTCTGGGGAAGACCTGTCCCATCATACATTGGAATATCAACAAGATTATAAGGAGTCTCGTTCTCATTTTCCATCTCAACCAAATTTGTCCCAAGTTGTGGAGCAAGCTCATTTGTGAAGGAAATTTGGTTAGTCTTGGTATTAAAATGTCTTTGACCATTTTCTCCATCTTTGCTAGTTTCACTCAAATTCTCAAATGTTTCATTCTGTGAAAGTGGATGCATGTTCGAAAAGTGTTGAGTATTACAATCAAAGTTGGGATATGCAGTTGCGCGAATAGGAGAGTATCCCTCTAAATCTTCATCGGAGGAGTCTTTAGGATCGTAATCCACCGAGTCTTCATTGGAGTAATTATTAACATCGGCTATCATTTCCTTGATGCCATCAATTCCTTGTTCCATTTTTGCCACTTTTCCCTCAAGCTTAGCAATTTTATCCTGGTATGACTCGACTTCTTCACAGTTAAAATCATCTTCAACTAAGTCAATCACAATTCGGTCGGCCACTTTGTCCTTAAATATATTTGTTCCTTTGATGCTCAACTTAAGTCAACCTTTGAAAGAAAAATGAAGTATTCGGTAAGCACGGAGTAAGTATGTAAAAGGTTAAGAGTAGAGCATTTAGAAACCAATCAATTCCTATAAGGAATACTATAAATAAATAAATAGCAATCCAAATTTGATGAAAAAGCTCGAGATTAAGAAAATTATGATTAATCGAGCGCACGAGAGTTGAATTTGCTGAATCGAAAGGTTGAATGACCTTAAGCTCTAGTTTAGTATTGGCGGATTTAAAATTGCCAAGGATGGAGAAAATGTCAAACAATTGAAAAACCTATGAGATTTCCCTCGAATTGCATGCCGATACTTGGAATAAGTGCGTAAAAATAAATATTGACAACTCCTAATAAAAACAGCACGACTATTTTGAATTGAAGAAGTGTTGCACTTGATGGAGAAAAATTGAATAAATATCGGCAAGTGCTATTCGGTAGATTGCCAAATAAATTTCGATATCTACCAATTTAAGAAGAAACCAAATGACGTGAAAATTTGAAGAAAATGAGAGAATAAATAAAAACTCCATGATGTAGATCGAATGCGAAATAGATTCTACGAAATGTTGAACTAATGAAAAAAAAGTTTTGATTGTTAGAAAGATAGGATTATACCCGTAAAAGAGAGAATAGAAACAGCTTGAGAAGGTAAAGATTTATAAGAGTGAATTTTGGCACTAGTCTATAAAAAATTAGTGTGTTAACGGGCAAAAAATATCACGCCTAATTTTGAACAATTATGCCAATTTTTAAAAGTACGATTTTTTAAAAACAAGTCGCGGATACGAATATTGAGAGGATTGGAGGAAGGAAAATAAATTTTAAATTTTAAAGGAAGAAAGTGAGTTTATTTTTTATTTTTGTAAAATATAACCTGAGAAATTTTTTAAACTAGGTCAATAAAAAAAATTACGCAATCCTATGATGATTATGAGCCTACTTGATGTTTTAGAATTGTAAAAATGTAGTAAGTACGGAAAGATTAATATAAAAAATAAAAGATTTATGAACATGACATAATAATTTGTAAAAATGCAACATGTATCAATTAAAGAATAAGATAAAGGCAAGATAATTTCTCTTCTGAAAATAAGAAAAAAACAAAGATGATGTTAGTAATAATTAATTAAAATCATGTTGCAAATAAATTCATATAAGTCACGTAGAAAGTAAGCAAGAAAATATTTATAAAGCACGTAACACAGGTATATCAAATAATGCGTCCTAATATATAGGTGACCTTTTTATGCCAAAGGTAGGCCTAACGCGTATTTAAAAAATAAATGTGCAAAAATATGTCATTCCATTGCTCTTTGATTAATTAAACGAATCTATTCCCAAAGTTAAATACAAAAAATAACCTTACACTTTATTACATTTAACAAAAATAAAAAAATAAACTCTCTATCGCATCTGTGCATCTTCTTCTCATGGCATGCTCGTGGTTTAATCTCCATAGGCTAAAGCTTGGGATCTTCACAACTATCTGCATCACAAAAGGGTTAGTAATACTCTCCCTCCGAAAGTTTAATTAATTTAGAACGAACGGTCCATATTTTGGCACAACTATTTTTCAAATAATGCACACATATATGATAAGAGTCACTCGAGGTCGTGGACCCACTTGGACATTTGGATAAAGTTGACTAGTGAACTTAATATACCAAGGATATTAAGCCTCATAAGTTTGAATGTTGCATGTAACTTAAAAGATGTTGGTATAACTCTATCTTGGGTTGATTAAGAGTGGGCTTACTAGACATAAGGTTTTCGAGTGGACAACTCGAGTGAGAAGGCTATGCGGTCACACAAAAAAAGATTCGGACACCCCGCGCATACGACAACTTTCTTGAATTTTGGGATTTTGAAAGAAATTTGCGGGTGCGCAAAACACACCTCGCGTGTACGTGTGATAGTGTGAATTTTTCAGAATCGGAGGAAGTATGAACGAAATGACAGTTTATAAAGCAGTAACAAATATACAATTTATATAAAGCAATAATAAATAAACATTTTAGACAAACAAATAATAAATAAGCAGTTTATATCAAATAAACATTAAAAATAAGGCATTAGGCATGTAAAATAAAACAAACAAATAAAATGAAACAAGCAAATGCTTAAAACCTTAATAATTAACCTATGTTTGTTATGGTTTAGAACCTAAAGTTCCAGCAGAGTCGTCATTTTTGTTATGCCGTAATTTTACTATCTTTAGAAAAATTACTTTTGAAATGTTCTAAGTATAAAACAATTTGAGAAAAATACTTAGAAAAAAATCGCCACTTAATTTTTTTAAAGAAATTAAGAAAACTTATAATTTAAAAAGACTCTAACAGATTAAGTTTTTAAAAATTTAGAGAAAATGGGTAAGAGATTCTTATTTACACTTCAAGAAGGTTTTTAATGCCTTTAAAGTGTCCGCTAACACGCGGTTATCCTACGATTTGGTTAGAATTTATTTTGACTATTTTTTGAAAAAATGATTATAAAAATAATCATTAATATTAACTTGAAAAATAGTTAAACAAAGAATAATTTTTATTTTTAAGAAAAGGGGACTTTAAGTGAAACATTCGAATCAAAGACAAGTGACTAGAATTTTAATAGAAACTAGATTAATTAAAAAAAAATTGAATCATTTAAAAAAAATTATAATTTGGACCAATTTGGTCAGTTAAAACATGAAAACTATTTAAAATTAATTGAAGAATAAGTAAAAAGTTTTGACTAAATATATTCAATAAAAGTATAAGAGTTGATAAGAAATGAATTATATTAAAATAAACTAACATAAAAAATCTGGTTCATCTTTTGGGGAATTTAATTAAGTTAATTAAAATATTAGAGCCAATAAAAACATACAATAAGTATTTGTAATCAATAATTAGGAAAGTAAAAGAGAGATTGAATTTTGGGGGCGGGGGGAATCCGTTGAGCAAATTCAAAATCGTTTGAATTTCTCTCCTCTTTACCAAGGCTAACAGTGAAAGGAGATGGGAGGTTCTGAAAAGGGAGAAAAAAAAGGACGGGGAAGCAACTGATGTTGACGTTTCAGAGTCGCGTCTTTTTCCGGGTTTGTCGGACTAATGCGTATGGAAGAAGAAAACGTACAGGGGTGAGGGCGGGTATTGCAATACGTATTGCTGCTGCTTGTATTTTGTTTTGTTGGGTCTTGAGGGTTGGATAAAGAAAGATGATGTGGGCTGGGAATTGTTGAATTGGAATTGGAGTGGGCTGCTTCATTTGGCCCAAAATTTGATCGCAAAAAATGAATTAAGGATAAAGTGAGGAAATGGCTAGAATTGCAATTACACGATAATCAAATTGAATTTAATCGGTGAGCTTGGTCACAATTTAAACACGAAGAATTAACATAAATTAATTAACGAGCTTCTATAACAAAAACAATAAAAAATAATTCAATTATAAAACTAATTAACTCAAAATATAAACCTAACTTAAATATTAACTATGGATTAAATTAAAATATTTAAGTAAGAACTAAAAACTTTTGAGATGATTTTTGAATATTCATAAAATATACTAATTATTTATATAAATATATATAAACAATATACATTATTTAAAAATTATAAAAAGGTGACATATCTTATTTAAAATGACTTGCAAACTATATTATTATTATTTTTATTTTTTTTGAAATTCTATAAAACTAATTATTTTGAATCGTTTGTGTAACACCCCAGAAAATATTTGGAGTAAGACTTGAACCATCCTTAGTAGTGAGTAAGTTTTTACCAAGGAATCTAATTTTTCTCAAGTGTTAAGGTCACTAGGTATAGCACCTTGAGTTCCAAAAAGAATTAAAGGGAATTCGTTCAAGTCATTCCTAAGTTCTTCTAAGATTTGGGTCAACTTCAAATGACCATAAATCTCAATACATGATGATTTAGGTGTGACATGAGATGGAAAATGAAAAGTCTTTGAATTATCTTTCCAACGCCATCGAGTTTGCTAAGTTTTGAGGTCGGATAAGTGAGATATGCCCTTTTGAAGTCAGGTTGTCCAGTTAAGGAAAGTTACCCGAAAATAGCGAGGGGTATTTTGGTCTTTTCCTTACCCAATCAGATTTAATTCATTTTTAGTAAGGTTTTAGGGGTCTTATCTGATTAGGTTCGGTTTTATAATCCTAATATATGCCTAGGGTTTTAGTTGAGAGTTCAAGAAGAGAGGAGAAGAGAAAAGAGGAAAGGATCAAGGCGTTCGTCGAGGTTCTTGAGTTTTGTTGCGGATTTTCGCCAGGGGTTTGATCCCTAAGAGGTATGTAAGCTTCCATAGTGTTGGGTTCATTCACCCACACGCCAATCATGATTTATTCAACGTAATTTCATTCTTGAAGTTGAAAGATTAGAGTTCTTGATAAGTGATGAAGTTTTCTTATCGATTAAGTTTTGATGTAAGATTCTACTTGGGTCAAATTCAAACGACCATATCTCTTAGAATATAAAGAGTTACAGGAGCCATAACATATCTAATAATAGGTATTTGAGTCTACTTTCCAACGCCACCAATTTCGCGTCAATCCAATCTCTAAGTAAGAAGTTATGACTATTTTAGTAACCTATACAGTGATGTTACGAATTTAGCCGACGGGAAAATATTAAAAAGGGTTGTTTTTGTTTTTTTACCTCCAAGAAAACCCTAAACGAATTTCTTGAATAATAAAAGGCTCAAAATAATTAGATTTTCATCTTTTAGTCCATCATTCTCTTCTCTCTCAAACCCTAGGGCAAAACCTTAAAGGAAAAATCAAAGTAGAAGACTCCATTCAAGATTCTTTCAATCCTCTTCAAGATTCTTCAAGCACCTTGTTTTTTTCCAAGTATGTAAGGCTATCATAGTGTTGGACTAGTTCGTTCTCACGCCCTACATCTACCTTCAGATCAGTAAAAGAGTAATCTAGGATACTTTCCCTAGATTTGAGTAATCTTGAGATAAGTTGATTTTGAGTTCTTGAGTTCGTGTTTCTTTTAAAAGTTCTATTCCTAATTATCGAATTTCTATATTGTTATCGAGGTCCTTCATATCATGAACTATAACTCTTGAATTCATAATTCACATTCAAGAGAGAGTTAAGAATATAATTCAAGTAAGTCTTTGAGTTCAATTGTGGATCCTTTGAGATCAACTATCAATTTGAACTTAGTTTTGAGGAAGTAAGTATAAGAATGAGAAGAGTCGTATACACGAGTTTCATATCGTTATGTAGACCCTTGAGTCAATTCGTTCATACCCATAAATTCCGCATGAACTCCATAAGTTGAGTATCTTTGAGAGGAGTAGTATCTTCAAGTTCTAAGTCTTGAGTATTGAGTTCCTAACTCCTTTTGAGATTATATTCATAATCATGGGACTATTACATGTTACCCATGAAGTATTTGAGTTGAGTAGTTCATGTTAATAATTCTGCATGAACCCTATAAATCGAGGAGTCTTGAGATGAGAAGTATCTTTGAGTTCTTGAGTTGAGTAGTTCATGCCCATAATTCCGGATGAACCCTCTGAGTCGAGCATTCTTGAAATGAGTATTATCATTGAAGTTCTTGAGTTCCAAGTATTGAATTCTATCTATGGTTATTGAAAACCTTGAATTGAGTCGTTCACGTCCATAATTCGGCATGAACCCTATTTTAAAAAGTCTTTTGCAAATGCTTTAAACTTATTTTAAGACTTGAGTTTTGAGTTGACTAAAGAGTAAAGAGCGAAGTTCATTTCTTCAAAAGAGTATATGGGGACTATGTATTCCCAAAGAGTAAATGTTTTCATATTTAAACAAGAAAGAAAACATCAATTTCCAAAAGAGCCTTCGAGCTAGTTTTCAGTAAAGAGTAAATGCTTTCACAATTAAGCAAGAGAGGAAACACTGATTTCCAAGAGAGCTTTTGGGCTAGTTTTTGAGCAATTATCTCAAATCACAGAAAGAGTTATGTTTTTAAACATATGAGCTAGTACAATTTTGGGAGTAGTATTGAGCATCAGTATGGGGGAGAGTTCAGACAACTCCTAGCCCCTATAAACCATGTAGCCATCATGGATAGAAAAGGGTCATACTTTTTAGATGATTCCTTAAATGCTTTTAGCATAGAATAGTGGATCCACTTAGTAGTTAGGTTCTATACCCCTGGAAAGGTATAAGACGGCCCTGGCAGCGTGAGGCCAAACTCTTTATCATCACATAGCTCATAAGTGATGGTTGTCGGTTAGAGAAACTCCACATAGATATTTTGTATTCTTATATACACAGAGTTTATTTTGTATTTTCATATACAAACATAGTTATTTTGTATCCTTGCATACAAACAGAGTTATTATTATATTTTTAAATAAATTGAGTTACTTTCTACTATTTTAAAAGCTTTCCATTTATTGCATCTTTTATTGTTGCTTTATATTGAGTTGAGCATCCAGAGTTGAGTATCCAGAGTCCAGTATCTTATTATTGAGTTGTTCCTTCTTTCACTGAGTTGAATATCTCCTTATTGAGTTGAGTTTTATTTTCTCTGAGTCGAGTTGAACCATGTTTCTTTGAGTTGAGTTGAGTTGAGTGAGTTGAGAAGAGGTAAGTATGTTTCTTTTTTATCAAGTTCAAGTCTATGTTTATGCTTTAGAATTCCCTTTACATGCTCATACATTCCACGTACTGAGCTATTTTACCTGCATCATTTCATGATGCAGATACATGTATTCAGGGTCATCAACAAGAGTTTCATTGATACCACATGGAGTTCGAATAGCTATGATGAGCCTCCTTGCTTCCAAAGGGTTCCACTTGTACTTTAGTTATATCAGTTGTTAGGATGTCGTGGGTCTTGTACCGACTTCCATATTTGTCAGTTACAGGCTTCATAGATAGACAATAGAGTTTTAGAAGTCTGTTCATTTATTTTGTTAAATGTTTTAAAGACTTAAGTTGCCTATTTTTTGGCGAGTTGAATATATTATTTTTATTCACAGTTAATCATTTCAGTTTTTAAGATTTTGCATGCTTAAGTTAGTCTTCCGCTTGTAGTTAGCCAGGATGAGGGTTTGCTTGGGGACCAACAATGATTCTTGAGTGCCGACCACGTCCAGGGTGTAGACTCGGGTCGTGAAAATTTGATATTGAAGAAGCTCATGATTAATTTATATTGTAGAGGGTCAAAATTGAGTGTCAACAATAAGTATACCTAGATTGATAAAAGGTATACCAATAAAAAGGACCTCATTTTTTAAAGGCTTCAACTTAAAAACCCCCGGCCTAGAGATCATCTTAAACCCTTTAAATTGGAGCCCATGTGGTGTCGAAACCCATCCTTTATTGGGTTTGTGAAAGACAACTTTGACCCTCCCAATAATCTCTTCCAAGCCATCCATACTTTTCAAGGAAAAACCAAAATCTAGAACAATACTATTTTTAGAAATATCTTCCATAAAATCAAAACAGTACTTGCCCGGATTAATGACATCCAAAATCCCCCAAATTAATACCACAAAACCTCCATGCACAATCTTGAATCCAACCTCCTCCTAGAGTATGGTTCCCTTTTGAAGTTTCAGGAGGACTTTTGGAAGACAAAGTCCAGAATCAACTGGCTCAACAAAATGGATGCCAACACCAGCTTCTTCCATGCCTCCACTATCAATAAAAGTAGAAGAATCTAGATTACTCTCTTAAAATATGAAGGAGGAGCTGGATACCACTCCCATGAAGAAATAAACTCCCAAATTACCAAATTATATGGGTATCTCTACACCTCAGAGCAACCGTTCTCCAAGAGACATATAAACAACCCAGTTATCTAGGAACCCCAGCTTTGACAACCTAGACAAGAGGTCTACTGGATAATCCTTTAATAGGGAAGGAAATTGTTGTAGCCCTCAAATCCTTCAAGCCTCTTAAGGTACCTATGCCCGATGGCCTCCATCTTTTGTTCTACCAAAAGTATTGGGGGAAAACAACTGCGTTCTGCAAAGAGACCTTCGAAAAAGCCTCCATAGACCCTATAATGAATACTACCCTACTTTTCCTCATCCCTAAGTGTACGAATGATACCACCCTTAAGAACTTCAGAACTATTGGGCTTTGTTACACTACCTATAAGTTGGTAACCAAGATTATTTCCATGAGAATTAAGCCCTTCCTTCCCCACATCATTAATCCTTACCAAGCTAACTTTATCAAGGGTATAAGGGCTTTCGACAATGTCATCATTGTCCAAGACCACATTTCCCACTTCAAAAAGATGAAAGGGGCCAAAGAAAACATGATCCTCAAAATTGACCTAGATAAAGCTTTTAATAGACTAGAGTGGTCCTTCATAAAAATATCCCTTTTCCTTTTTAAATTTTCAACCACAATGAGGGACCTGGTCATATCCTGCATTACCAGCTCCTCCATCTTTGTTCTGGTCAATAGGTGCAGAACCAAAACCTTTAAGCCCTCTAGAGACATTAGGTAGGGAGAATCCCTCTCTTCCAACATCTTCATTATATGTATGGAGAGACTGTACATATACGCTGAGGAGATGGTGAGAAACAAAACTTGGAAACCTTAGCAACTCTGTGTCAAGGCCCAATATCTCCCACTTCTTCTTTGCAAATGACCTAGTGCTCTTCTCTAATGCTAGCACTGAATCTACAGGACCATCATGACCATTCTCAACATATTCTACAAAGAATCAGGCCAAAAGCTAAATCTCATTAAATCTGGAGTAGTGTTCCCAAGAATAACACCATTGAGAATAGAGACATCTTCTCCACAATTTTTGGTATTAGAGCCAATAACCTTTTATGTAAATACATTGTCTTCCCCATTTTACATTCAAGACTTGTCAAAGTGGACTTCCAATTCATAATAGACAACATGAATTCCAAGCTCAGTGGTTGGAAAACTAAGTTCCTCCACATGACTGGCCGCACAATCCTTGCTAAGGCTCCCATTAGAAATATCCCTACACATGTCATGCAATACATCCAGCTTTCATCCAACACTAACAAGGCAATTTACAAAATCCAAAGGAACTTTATCTTGGGTACAACCTCAGAGAAAAAGAAGTTGCATTTACTTAAATGGAGCACTCTCACAAAGACCAGAGCTGGGGGTGGGGGGGTGGGGACAGGGTATGCAAGACAATGACAAAAAAAGAGCTCTACATGCTAGCCTATCTTGGAGAATGTATTATAACAACTATTCCCTATGGTCCAAAGCCATATACTACAAGCATTTCCATAACAAGAGCGACAAGACAAGAATAGCCACGCCTTGAGACCCTGAAACAGTATTAGGAAAGGCTGGATTTCTTGCATTAGGGAATGTAGATGGGTGGATCGAAAAGGAAACCAAATCAACTTTTTTTGGAAAAAGGATAACAAACTATGATTATATAAGAACCTTTATCCAAGGATCCCTCATAAAACATGAGCAACAGTCAAAAGTTGACACCCTGTGGAAGGAACTAGAACCATGATTTCCAACATAGAGGATTGTCACATGCCACCACTGGTAGAAAAGGAAGACAAGCTCATTTGGAATTGCACTAAGAATGGCCTCTTCACCACCGGAAGCACCTACAAGATGCTTATAAGCATAGGCCACCCTCCAGAACACCAGGATACCAAGAACTTTACCTGCATTTGGAACCTCAACACTCTGAACAAGATCAAAACATGCCTTTGGCTCCTAAATCATGGCAGACTGCCAACTGGCCTTCATCTTATCCACATTATCCACATATGCCTGAACATTGATCCTAATTTTAAGTTATGTGGGAATGAGACTGAGGACATCAACCACAACTTCGTTCTTTCCTTATGCCCATCACATTGTGGACAAGACTTTCCAATCAAAGAAATCCCATTGTAACCATTGACTCAATTCCCAAATCAACACACACAATTGGAATGGTGTATGGGAACACCTGGGGAAGAAAGACTTTAACATACATGTTACTTGAGAGGTGTTACTCCCTTACTGTCAGTGGGGAATCTGGTTAAGAAGGAGTCACAACATTTTCAATGATAACAAAAAGCAACCCCAAACAGAACATTTATTGAGTTAATGAATACCAACTTTTAATTTCCAATGGATGCAACCCCAAACCTTCCAAGTTGACAATCGAGGTCAAATGGATACTGCCCCGGCACAACACCTTCAAACTCAACACTGATGGGGAAACCAACAAAGTCGATGGGCGGGGAGGCATAAAATGTGTAATTAAGGACCACACATGTCGTTTGATAGTAGACTTCACCAAAACCTGTGCACATATGACCTCAATCCAAGCTGAACTTTTAGCCATTCTATATTTACTAAAATTGACAGATAATAGGCAGCTCCACCTGGCCTCTTGAAATAACACTAACTTGAAAGAAGCAATTGAAATGTTAACCACCAATTATCTGCCATATGAAAATATTGTTTTTGAATGTAGGTTCTTAATGCACAAACTAGAGGCACCAGCTCCTAAGCACATATACAGAGAAGCAAATGGGGTGACAGATGCATTGGCAAAAGAAGGAGCTATAGATTGAATAACTTTCACCCCAAACTATTTTGAAGTTCCTCCATTGTGTGTGGCAGATGCCCTTACGATAGACAACCTAGGACCCACTTTTGTTAGAAAGATCAGATGTAACAATAGTCTAAATGGCCAAAACAAGGACCATCGTGTTGTGCTACACCCAGAACTAGGTAATACTATAACTACTTAATTAAATAAATCATCTTCTAAAACAAAAATAATAATTGTGTACCGTAAATACATATCACATATTTGCCTTGTTGTGTTATTTTTCCTAATTAGAAATCACTACTTCATGGGTATAGTAATCCATTTAGCTGATGTTCTCATATAAAAAAGTTAAGCAATAAATCATATGTTTAAGTATTGAATTCACTTTCTAATAGCTTAGTGATATTGTGCATTTGTAATGTGTGTTACACATGCATCATGTGCTTCATACGTGCATTATGTGCCTCATATGTGCATCTTATGTGTTGCATGTGCATCATTTGTCATAAAAAATCAGTTAAACAAATGTGGCATTTTGCATGACCAAAATTCTGAAAGTTTTAGGCAAGATAAAGGGTCCTATATTGGACTTAGAATAACCTTTCTAGTTACAAATATAGCCAGAATCATTGAACATAAAACCAAATTAAAATAGTAAATTACAATCAACTCCTTTCCACTAAAAACATGTTTAGTGAAATAAAACAACCATATCAAAAGTATATAGACAATTTATAATATACTAAGGCACAATGCCACTATATATAGTCTCGGTGATAATCAGAAAAACTCAAATCTCTACGCATCCACTATAATATACAATTGTGATGGTAGAGATGATTACATGGTAAACTTCTTATATACTCCTCTTCTTCAAACTCAGTCAAGTAAATGTGGCATTTCGTCATGCCTTCAGTCAACCTGATATATAGTATATTTCTAAATGACCCTATAAAATGTGGCAACAGGGATTTGAACTCAGGTTGGCTAGGAAAATTGAACCCTCTTCACCACTTGACCAAGGGTCACACTTGTGTTAGTGGGGTCAAAAGTTAATATATACATATAAAATTTTAAAAACTGATAAAATATACATATATATACGGTGTTATTTTTCAACGAAATGGGTTCATATGAACCCACTTGACCCATGGTAGGTCCGCCCCTGCCTACTACTCCGGGGGCTATCTTCCTTGCTTTGATTTTGCATACAATCTAAGGCAATATTGTATTGCCCGAGAAAGTACCGGGATCATGATGATGGTGATCACTAGGAGTGGCAAACGAGCGAGTCGAGCCGAATATGAGTCGATAAAAAAATGAGTTAAATAAAAATGGGTAAGTTACTCGACTCGACTCACATTTTAAATGGGTAAAAATGAGTTACCCAATGAATAATATGGATAACCATATTTACCCATATTATAATAGAAATCTTGTTCAAAGCTTTAAAAACAAAAAAAAAATCAATTTTTTTTATCACTCCACTCCATCCCCTACCAGCTCCCCTATCCCAAAAACATGTAAAAAAAAATAAAAAAAAATCCACCCCCCTACCAGCCCCCTCCCCCTGCACCCCCTACCCCCTACGCTCCCCCCCAAACACCCCATCCCAAAAAAAATTAACAAAATTTTAAATTTTTTCATTAATTTCTTTTAAAATTTTTTTACCATCCCACCCCCTACCAGCCCCCCCACACCCCTACCTCCTACCAGCCTCCCCCCCTCCACACCCCATCCAAAAAAAAAAAACAAATTTTTAAATTTTTTCATTAATGTTTTTTAAAAAAAATTACCACCCCCACTGCCCTACCATCCCCTCGAACCCCCTACCCTCCCTCAACACCCCAACCCAAAATAAAACTAACAAAATTTCTAATTTTTTTGTTAAATTTTTTAATTTTTTTTAAAAAAAATTACCACCCCACCCCCTACCACCCCCCCACACCCCCTACCCCTACCTGCCCACCCTTCACACCCAATCCAAAAAAAAAAATTAACAAAATTTTAATTTTTTAAAAAAAAATTACCAACCCACCTCCTACCAGACCCTCCACCCCACCCCCTATCCCAAATTAAATGTAAAAAAAAGTTTCATTTTTTTAAAAAAAAAAGACTTTCTTACCTTTATCACTTTTTTTTTGTTTGCTTTTACCTATTTTATCCATTTAACAACCTACTTTTAAATGGATAATATAGGTATTACTCATTTTTTACCCATTTTAAATGAGTTGGATCCCAACTCATTTAAAATGGATAATATAAGCGGATACCCATATTATTTACCCATTTTGCCACCCCTAGTGATCACAATCACTCCGCACAATAATAAACAAGTGATCTGTGTCCTCATTTTGAACTCACCGGACGGATAAACGAAAAAATAATGCAAGAAACTGAAAAATAAGAAGAAGAAATCAAACTAGATTAGTAAGTAAGTAACATAACATTACCTAGGTAAAACAAAATGAATTGTTTATATATATATAAACTAAAAAACTTAAAATAATGTAAAACTAAGGCTGGAATTCTTTATCATGTTTTTCCAGTAAGTGATGAATTTAGGTTGAAGAAAGAGTGATGGGCAGAGATATTGAAGGAAATAGATTAAGGAATAGAAATAACTAATGGTTGTTTAAAAAGATGGAAAATTAATATATCACTCTTACTACAAAACATGGTTTTTTTCTTTCAATCGGCAAAGATTCTTGCTTGTAAATTGTCATGCAGTTATATTTCAATTCATTTGCAGGTTGCAGGTTGCTTGTAATTAAATTGCTTAGTTTTGATTCCAAGGTTACAATTTCAATAATTTCCTACTTTTACTTGCTTCATTACAATAATAATTGTTTGTTAATCACTAAGGAAATGTAAAATCTCTATGAATATCAAAATTACCACATTCAATGATAGAATATTAATGTGACTTCTTAGATTACCACTTAGTGAGCATTTTGGCAATGCCATAAAAATAACCAAATTAAAACATTTTGGATAGATAAAATATCAAAATGTGAGTTCTTTAAGTTATACCTTGTTTGGGTGGTTGTTAGGGCTGTATTTTGCATTATTATTATTTTTCTGGTTGATTTCTGATTAAAATATAGCCATTAGGGAATCTTCATTCCAACAAGATATATACAAATATTAAAACAATATATACATAAATATGAAAATAATATATACAAGTTATACCTATTGTATTATATTGTGTTATTAGTTTAAATATAATATATATTTTCATTATTACTTAAATTTTATCGTATCATATCTTCAAATCCACATTGTCATAATATATAATTATAATACATGATATACAATAGTGGAATCGAAAGCCCAATTTCTTAGCAACAATTATTGGGCTAAAAGTTAGTTGGGCTAAAGACTTGAAAACTTAGATTAGGTAAAAATGACCCTAATGTGATCTGAATTTGGTTAGGATTAATAGGAATTTTCCAATAATTTCTCATTTAGTTACTTTCAAGTGTTTCTCTCGTCTTAATTGATTTCCAAAAATGTATTAAGTATATAATTATACTAGAAAAGTAGCCAAACAAACATGAAGTGGACCGAGTGAATGGCCTTTTATTTAGTGGATCAAATGTGCGAGTTCTTGTGGGTGATGTTCTATGTGTAATTTAAAATCTTCTTCCCAGCTCTATAATCAATGATGACACTTGGAAGATAATTTTTTTCACTATACATATATTGGAGAAAACTAAAAACCTTAAGGCACAAGTGGAGAGGTACTACAGATCCTTCAAATTCATTCCATCTCAGTTTCCCGTTGTTGGTGGATCGAGCTTTCAGGTCTCCATTAAGAGATAGACAGATAGTGTGTTTTGGGATAGTAGCAGAAAAAATAATTGAGTCTCTGACTCGAGGGACAAATGAGCTAGATGTCATACTTGTTGGAATGGGGAAAGAAGGTAAAACAACTTGTGCCAGATTGTAGTAAGCAAAGATTCACCATGCTGATCTTCACAGGCACAGTTTTTGCAAAAAACAACTCAAATAAACAGAGTTTCAAAAACTCTACAACTCATTAAAACTATTACAGTTGGGTTTACCATAATTATGGGTTATTTGCTGAATTTGATCACTTTTAAAAATGTAGATTTACTGATACATGTGCTTCATACGTGCATCATGTGCATCACACATTCATTTTGTGTGTGGTACGTGCATCTTTTATTGCATATGTATCAAAATCAGTCAAGTATATATGACATTCTGCGGGGCCAAAATTTCTTTCACTTGATATCATGTATCGTAGTTGATGAAATATCTAATACGGTGACATATCATATGAGTAAGTACAAAGATCATGAAGTCGATTGCAACCGAAATCAAGAAGATTATTATGATCGATTTGGCACAAAAACAATCAAATAATCCTTCTGTGACGACGGGCTAAATCAGTGAGAATAATGCAAAAAACTATCACCAAAAAGAGGGAAGGAAAAGTCAGTATGAAGATATATTTCGGTCAAGAATACAACTAAACATACATATTACAAGTTTGTAGACTAATGCAAAAATATAGGTAAATATAACATGATAAATTTATTCATAATAACTGAATCTTAAACTAAGTTTGTAAACTACTTTTGAATGTTTACTTAAACCATTACATGATTATAGACTCTTCTGAATAAATAAAATTATTCGAATAACCACAAATAAATCAAGTTGCCAAGCTCTTCGATGCATTTTAAACACGTTCTCTGATGGTCCATCAGAAGACAAGATCATCTCCAATTGTTTCTATTTAACATACCATATTTCGTTAGTCCCTTCCCCGCCTCTATACAAACAAAACACTTAAATGAAAGTTCCGCAGAAAACCTAAGACATATGAATGAATAACGTTTTAGAAAGTAGCTACTAATCTTATCAAAATTTTATCACATTTCACCATAATGTTTCTACCAAAAGAATGTTGAAACCATATATGAAGTCACCTTCCATCCATTAGAAAAAACAATTAAGACGCTCTCTCATACTACTAAAAAAATTAATTTTTTTGTTCAAAATTAAATTATTAACCAAGACTGTTCATAAGTGTATAGAAAATTGAAAATGTTAATGTCACGATCCAAAGTACACCATAGACGTGGCATGTCGCATAAGATCCCGAAAGTCCCTACACAAGTCGTGATCACTTGACATACACATACACATTGTAATAGAAAAATAAATAAAGAATATCACAAAAATAAAAGAGTTTGACATTTATAAGGAAATCTAACATCGTCTTTAAAAGCCTTTCTACAACATCAAAAGAAGTGGCTGAGACATAACCCATACACCATGTGCAACATCCAAAAATTAAAGACATATGAAAGCAATAATGGTGACACGATCCTCGGAGAATGAGGACTCATCAAGTCTTCAAATATTTAAAGATATCAACTAGCCACGAATGGACGAAGAAGAGTCGTCCTGCCCTACATTAGTGAAACAGTGTAGGCACATGTATGCATTAGTACATGAAATGTACTAAGTATGAGGGATATGAATAAAACTACTAAACATGATTATAAGGGAAGATAATCAAAAGCATGATATGCTTGACCAAGCTAAGCATACTAAAAACCTTTAAAGAAAAAAAATCATAAATCATAAACATGGTCAATGCATCTTAAAACACAAAGAAAGCTTCAAAAAAATATCTTTAAGAACAACTTAGTTTATATTTTGGGATATTAGTTCTAACCGACAATAGACCATGTGAGTTGTAACATGGAATCCGATGTAACTCCCACATCAAGAAGAGAGAGTCTACTTCCCGAGGTAGAATTCTGTATCATATCATATTCTATATGTGGATCCACTAGGTAGGCCTTTTAAGACAATTCTATGGGGCACGTAGTTTGGAACTAGAGGTTGGTACTAGAGACTACTCTATTTGAGCCCATGCACCTCAAATTTCTCTCGGTGCTAAGTTAAACCCCAATAAAATAGTCATTTTTATAAATATATCATCACACATAGAAAACACAACTAGGTTACAAATCAAAGTTTAAAATATCATAGAGTATCTCATTAAATCTTGAATCAAGCATATATGAGAAAACCTTTCACCAAACCATGATTTCTTAATATGTGAGAAAATCCTTTCACAATTTCATTGATGCTCATCTTAAAGCAACCTAGATCATAAAACCTTTCGTTTTATAAATCATGCATAAGTTCATGAAAACATCATTCATGGATTCATA